>QFFD01007204.1:0-11931 GCA_003314615.1 Pholiota microspora
TGGCTGGGGCGCCGAAGGCGACCATGCCCAAGTCAACAGAGATGATCATAACATGGATTGCGCCCCGTCGCGCTCTAAATCGCACTCCCGAGGTGCTGAATTGGTGCTGGCATTAGACACTACGGTGGAACCAGCCCCGCTGCCCTCAGTAGAGGCTGCTACCCGCCGCTCATCGTCTCGTACTCAGCGCTCCCTTTCAAGAGCGCCTGTCTCTAGCCGCCCCAGTTCCTTGCGACGGAGCCCGAGCCAAAGGAGTGTCTCCAGCCACCCGCGCAGTCGCACACGGGTCCTTACGTCTCCTATTTCGCCGAGCCTGACTACATCGTCTTCGTCCACATCATCCTCAGCCATGTATCGCTCGTTCGGAGACGACTATGCGCTGGATATGTCCCCGTCCCCGCCGCCGTCTACGTCCTCGAATTTCGTTCCGCGCGGGCGTGGAAGACGGGGGGACAAGATGCACCAGTCAACATCCCGGTCTCGCAGCCCAAGCGTCGCTCCCACTACGCCACCTGATTCAGCGCGTGTGGCGTCGCCAACCCTCGAGCACCCCGACGAACTGCATCTCGACCCCCAGTCCTCTCGCGGCCGTACCACTATCCGCGCTGACCGGCCCTCGGTCTCATTGGAGCCTGGTATCCCCAAACCCACCCTTTTCGAATTCACGCGCGCCGTTAACCACTGGGATGCGGGAAATAATGACTCCAATGTTATGATGCGTACTGATTCGATGAATTCGGATGAATCTTCTGCGGAGGTTATCATCAGCGACGTGAGCGCGGGCACAGATGCAGAAGCAGGCTGGCGCGGGCGTCCGACGAGCTCGCCGCCTACTGCGCCGCGCAAACCGATGGGGGTCCGGGAGGGTCTCCATGGGATGCTGGATCTGTATCTGACTCCTCCCGCTATGACACCCCCCGCAAGCTTGATCGCCAGAAGCCGCAGCGCAGAGACCGGGCCCTGGTAATCATGGCTCTCTGATTTCCTCCGCGCTGACTGTATTCTCAGCCCAGCAGCGCATACTTCCATCAATCAACTTTCTTGTCTTTTCTCGCATCCTGGAAGCAGTGTCAATGTACTATACCATCGCCCAGAATTCTTGTCTTATGTATGTAAGTGGTGGTATTCCATCTCTTGTGCGTGTTCCTACCTATCCTTGAAGATGTATTTATCAGCGGTTTTTATATGTTCGGTTTTGGTTCAGTCGAAGGTCGGTTTTCATTAATGATTGCGGTTGGCTGCCTGGGTGGGTGTGGTTTTGGTCTATCTCTGTACTTACATTCTTCTCCCCTTCTATCATTATCGATTCATTTCTAGCCTTCTTTGTCTCCCTCCGTCTTCTATCTGTTCATCCGAGTTCGTACATTACTCATTGTGTGGTTGTACATATATCTTGTATCACTACATTAGCTTAGCTTACTTCCTTCTAAGATCCATACTTTTCTTCCTCGCATAACAGACTATTGTGGTTTTACATCGATTATGCCGCGCATGTACCGTAGTCATTTGTCCATCGCAATCGAACTATATTTTCGCGCGATTTAGATGGTGGAACAAGCAGAGAATATCGGTGCCGTCTTCGTTGACGATCCCACACTACATACGTACTCCAAATACAAGTCCAATAACACTACACAACAAATAAACCCAGAAACAATTCATACAAGGATGGATTCGCCAATGGATGTCATAGAGACATCCCCCTGCCCACTTTGGGCCTCCCGGATTTTGTCTGCGCGGCGCTGTGCAGACCTCATTTGCAGAACATCGAGTTCGGCCTGGAGTTTTGCCTGTCGGATAAAAATAACGATGAGCTTCAGGAGATCCGCGAAGGGGGAAGAAGTCCAAGAAGTAACGGCCGTGGGTATGGCTTGGAGAGAAATTACGCACCGTCTTTTCTTCTATTTCTGGTTTGGAGAAGATAGAGTATGGACGTTTTGGTGCGGCGGAACGTTTACCTAAGAAATGGGTCGGTCAATACCGAAGGATCTGAGAAATAAGAGGGGGAAGTACCAAAGGCGGCCTGGTTGAAAACATCGTTCATCCAGTCGTGGTTTCGCTTATACCGAGCGAGGGCTAGTGTTCTCGTAGAAATCGAGTCTACCTCGTCTGAAATTTTTGGTCAGTACAGTGTAATGTAAACTGGGAAACAAGTGATTCCTTACCACCTGAATCCTCGTCCTCAACCATGCGCGGTGGCGGTGGCCGCTGAGCAGCGCGCTCCTGCTGTTGTTGTCTTTCGCGTTCTCTCCGCCGCTGATCGAGCGCCTCCATGTTGCTATTTTGCTGAGCCAGCATTGCCTGCTGCTGGCTGAAGTTCATATTCATGCCTATTGGCGGAACCATACTGGGCGAGGGCCCATGCATTGGTCCAACACCTGGTGGGTAGACCTTCTGACCCATTTTTTCTCCTGCTACAAATGTCTGGGGTTCGTTAAGTGGGCGTAGGGGAGTTAAGCGGACGGGTTGGTTCATGAGCGCCGGAGGGATCTCTGTGCAAGATAATGAGAAATCGATTTGAGACCACCCCACAACACGCCGCCCATGCTTGCACTATCAACATGCATGGCACGGACATGTGAGTGTTTAAGTTTGAGCAGGAGCAAAACTCACGTGTTGCAGGTCCTCGTGTATAGTGGACGAGCATTAATTGTGGGTTGCCGCCCTTTATGAGGCGGTAGCGGCGGCGCACACGCGACGCGCTGGTGTCCTGGAAGTTGGGAATGAATCCAAACTTGGTCTCCCAGACTTCTAGTTCCTAGCGATGAAGAGAAGATGATAAGCCTGATGGATGCGAACACAGATATCAACGAGCAAAAAGGTTACTCACACGGGTAGTACCAGCAGGGATGGTATATTTAACCTCGGGGTCTTGGTAGCGGATGCCGTCAATCACGAAGGGCGTGTTGACTGGGTGGAAGAGGAGGTAAATTGAGCCATCTAAGAGCGATGAATATATGGGGCAGAGAGAGAGGGAGGAGAGAGCGCACCCATCGGCTTGTCGATGTAAGCCCAGGAAAAGGGGATGGTCTGGGCCATGGACATGGCGCGCAGAAGCATGTTGACGGCGGATTCATAGTTGAGTTCGCGCTGTGGCGTGATGTTGTCCGGGAAGCGCAGATAGATGCCCTCCTGGGCGGCCTGGTTAAATTGGACGGACATGACGACAGACGCGCGCAGAGCCGCCTGAGCGCGGATTTCACCTCCTATTTGGCGCCGTCCTCTGCCCCAAACAGGCTATAAACAGCCACCGCCCCCATACGCACACCGTCCGAGCCCATGATGCGATCCAATGCAACCAGCTAACAGTGGCGACACACCGATCGGTGGTGGCATCCCACTAGACGTCCTAGGCGTCATCTTCACCTATCTGCTCCCCCAGGATCTCGCGGTCTGCTGCCGCATCAACAAGGCCGTGTCTTCCCTGGCCGTAGATGCGCTATACCGCTTCGTGCACCCCACACCGCGCAACGTTCTCCGCATCTGCCTCAAACTTACAAATGAGCCCGATCTGGCTCGTCGGGTGCGCTCCTTCACCATCAGCACCAATGTCGATATGTACCTCGGCGCCATATCAGATGCCTTGCTCAAACTATTCCGGCTGGAGACCCTCGTTCTGAATATTGGCCACGCAAGCTCCTGGATTCTTCCCAACGGAGAGACGTGTCCTTTCCTCCTGCGCACATTTATTTGCGGTTTCCAGTACGGCCCACCTCTGGCTTCGTTTCTTAAGGGCCAAAGCGACCTTTTGACCCTCAGCATGCCATACTCAAGTAGCCCCTACCTTATTTCCCCTGTCTCGCGACATATGCTTCCCAAGCTCATGTCTCTCTGTGCGCCGCTCGCCGTCGTGGAGTTGTTGATGCCAGGACGCCCCATCCGCGACGTCTCGACGGTGTCTAATCAAGGTCCCAACGGCCCTTCCATTGCGTGTCTCTCCAGCTCCAGCGCCCCAGATGGTGTCAAGCGCCTGATGATAAATTATCGATACTTGGAAAGTGTCGCATGTGAAGTTCTTGCTCAAGCTGCCCCCAATATACTCACACTGACCATAGACGCGGACAATGTTAAGCCGGATGACGACGAGGTACGTAAACTTTTATCAGCCCGCACGAGCCAGCACTCACCGATCTCGTTCAGATGTTAGGCGATTTAACAGAATATTTGGAGGAATATCTATCATATACCAAGGCCCTCAGCCGTCTTACAATTCGTTTCTACCCCGCCCTTTCAAGAGTTCCTTGTCAGGAAATCGATTTCTCCCATATGATAACAAGCATCTTTGCTGCGTCGATCAAGCTTCGCTATGTAATCATCACCTTCTTCGGCTACAAAGCAAAATACGTTTGTGAAAAGCCCCCAGGTCATGATTGGTATATCGTCAATGATTAATGGCTTTTCCGTGCTTACTTCAAGTGTGATGGGTGAACCTTCATGGATCTGCAGGTGTATAGATCGTCATCGATACATCGAGAGTGTTTAATACATTCTCGGTGTCCTCCCAAGGCACGGCAAAATTCCCAGAATTGAAACGGCTGTTTAAGCTATCAACACACGACGGCCATAAGCGCTCAGCCCATTGATACTCACCATGCATGCAGCGCTTTCCCCTCAACATTCTGTCTCACAAGATCCTCAATAGCATTCTGCGTCGCAGCAAGAATCTCTTCCGGGGAGTCCTTCCTCCTCCCATAGGCACGAGATGTGAACAGACACGCTATATCATGGCCCTCAACATCTCCTTCCGGTGGTGGAAGTAGAAGACACGTCCCAACAAGGTCGCCCCCGTGCTCCTTGCAGTGCGCTTTGTATGTCGCGAACTGCTTAGGATATCTGCGTTTAAATTCAAGTGCAATACCAGCACCCCAGGAACCTTGCGTGTTGCACGCGTGCACGAGAATGGTGCGCGCTGGTACCAGAAACAGATCGCCAGTGATATAAGAAAGCATAGTTTAGCTGTAATTCAAGCAACGATTCAGAAAATCAAGTTGTAAAATTGAAACGTTAATATGGCAGAATGACGCTTTTCAAAGATGGTGGTGGTGGTAGTGAATAGAATAGCAACGCTGACGAACAGTTTGGAAATACAAAGCTACAAAAAATCGTAATGACCCATCGATTATGTAATTAATGCAGTGGCTTACACTCAAACGTTGATGTGATCATCCATTGAACTCCAACCAATTGCGCTCTTCTCTAAACTAAGACATCGTGTCTCTATTGTAGATTTTATCCTATCATATCATGGCCCATTACGACGAAGACTCATTGTTTTTCGACCGAGAACGCGATAAGTTGTCTCGAGAAATCACCGCAGTCAGTTCCCTCAACTCAAACCAGAGATAACCTGACTGAATCCTCAATACCAGGGCTTCGAAGAGCTGCTATCTTCCACAAACGGGCTGAACCGCAAGCTCGAGGAAGTCTTGGGAATGACCAAAGAATACGATACCATCGCGTCGCTCTGGCACAGCTTCTACCAGCTCATGCGAAATTCAGGCAACGAGGAAATCGAAGGAGCAGAGGAAGAGCAAGGGGGGCTACCGGGAACTGGCAGCCACGTCGTTGCAGGGAAGCAGCCACCTAGCAATAACGGCAACAACGGCAATAACAACAGAAACGATTGAATTTATTTTGCAAATACTTCGATAAGATTCAAGGCGGCTGAAAACAAACATTGAAGTGTACATGGACCTAAAACTACGACGAGAGGTACTATGGAATAGCGAAACTGTATTTGTGGGTTCAGATGTCTGCCCATGTCGCGACCTGTAGAATACGTGGGTTGTCACTAGTGAGCATCACTATCCATTCTTCATGGAACGGTTGTGCTTACCCAAGAAAAGCCGTTGAATTCTTGTTGGTCGCGGGAGGATAATTGACCGTGCACTGGGGTCAGCGTAGGCTGTTCGCGAGTGAACTCTTCGTCGAAGTTACTGGTATCAGCGCTTCCGTTCTACACAAAATGGTCAGAAACCGCAGGTCAAGAACATGATCGTCGCGCAAAGGGGACATACAATAGTGGGGAAATATGGAGGGGGTATGCGTTTATTGAGAACGTCGTCAAAGTTCATATCTTTAAAGAACGGCTGCCGTTTGATTTCCTCGGCATCTTCTTTCCCTGAACCAAGACGACGTGTAGGGTCGCGGGTCAAAAGCTTGAACATAGATGTCAGTGGGTTCGAAGTACATAAATTTATGTTTTAACAATACCTTCTGAAGAATAGAAACGGCGTCTCTGGGCATCGTGATAGGGTACAGAGGTTCATCCTCCAAAATTGCATCGAAGATTTCATCTTCATCATCACCACGGAACGGCGATTGTCCCAATAACATCTCGTATGTCAGGACTCCGAACGCCCACCAATCGACAGCACGGCCATATCGTTGTTCTAGGAGAATCTGTTTCTATGTTTGAGAATTTTACGAAAATGATACCGCAATGATAGACAAACCTCGGGTGCCATGAATTCGGGTGTACCACAGAATGTACTTGTAGTTTGCCCATACCACATCTCTTCTTTACATAGACCGTAATCAGCGACCTTGACGTGACCATCTAGGGTTAGAAGGATATTATCCAGCTTCAAATCGCTATGAAATAACATGTCAGTTGGTTGCTTTACCACAACAAGCAGAGGAACAACAAACCGATAGATGATGCCGTTTGCGTGGAAATACTCCAAAGCCAAGAGGACTTCAGAGGCATAAAATTTAGCTTGTCGGAGGGAGAATTGTTTGCGCTGGATGTGCAACATCAGATCACCACCACTGACGTACTCCATAACGAAGTAGACGCGAGTCTCAGTCTGGAAACAAGAATGCAGCCCAAGGAGGAAGGGATGTCGTTCTCGAGCGGCGGCGAGAAAGACACGTTTCTCTGACCGAGTGCTGTCGTCAATGTCAATTTCCACAAAACAAACTATGATAAGAAACGAATTGATACCTTTCCACTTCATCGTTGTCTATGATAAACTCTTTCTTCAGGACCTTGATGGCGTAAAGACCGTTCGTCTTCTTCTCTTCGGCCAACATGACCTTTCCGAAATTTCCCTTTCCAAGCACAGCCAAGAAGTTGAAGTCGTCCAGTCCCACTTTTCGCTTTCTTGATGCCTGTCTCGCAGGTTGTTGCACGACCGAGAAACGTTGCGAAGGTTGCACGGGAAGGGTTGGACCAGGTCCTGGGGCAGTGCCAGGGCGCTCAGGCATGGGACGACTTTGGGGTGTAGGTGGTAAATTCTGCTTGGATAGAACAGGGCTGAGTTGTTGCGACGTTCTCGGGGGCTGCTTCAAACTTTGATTAGAAAGAAAAAAATTGTAGATACAGCAGAGCACGTACTTGATATCCGCCGGGGCCATAACCATCAGGAGGTCCAACGTCGTAGGGACTCGCAATTCGCCCTTGTATAGCATCTTGAGGTTGGCTTGGCGTAACTGGAGGTCTTGCACCAGGAGGAGGGCGCGCCTGTTGCTGAGAAGAGTAAGGTGGATATGGTTGTTGGGGTGGTGCTTGCTGCTGGGTTGGAGGTCCCGGGTAAGGGCGATCTAGTGAATATCGGTCACCAGGAGGCGCCGACGTAGGTCTCCCGTAAGAGTCCAAAGGAGGTGGGTTCATGTCAGGACCACCAATCTTCATGCGATCCATCGCAGTACCCATACCAGCATCCAAAGAAGGGGAGGTCGTGTGCGTCTGATCTGCGTATTGTCTTTGAGCTGGTCTGGCTTGAGCTTTGTCGCCTCGTGCCTTGTTGATATCGCGCCAGTTTCGGAGAAGTTCGTTGGCGGTTTCCATTGACATACCACAAAAGTCGGGGACGAGGTGGGCACAATTGGCATGACATGTAATGTCGCACTCTGAACATTTGCGAGCATTTTTGCGTCCAAGTGGGAGCATATAACCGCAATGGCAGCACCAGTTGGCACCAATATTGGTTAACGGTTCGAAACGATGAGGAATGCGATGGTTAATTTTTTCTTCGTCTCCTTCCTATAAGACTATTTTATTAGCGAGTGTTAATGAAACCTCTTCAGAATTACGCACCCCAGTGTTAGATTTGGATATACACTTGGTGACCACCTTCTCGTAGCACTTTTTGTGGCAAGTATAACGACAATCCTCGCATTGGTACCCAAGAGCGTTGAGGAGGAAATCGTTGCAGAAAGCGCATAGCATGAGTTGGTAGAATTGCCGTTGGACAAATTTGTGACCGTTCATCTCATGAACTTCGCCTTTACGCTTGCGGACAGCGCCTTGTCGACCGAGACCGCCCAGAGGTCCGTCCAATGGCCGTTTTCGAACATTTTCCTTGACTATTGAGATAAGTCAACGTATCCTCACACTAAATGAACCAGAAGATTAACATACCGAAATTCAGTTGAAGAGCAATGGCACCCGCAGGTTCTACGGCGAACCATGCTTCTATTCCCTCAACCCCTTGGCTAGAAAAACCTGAAGCGGGATTACCACCTGGTGGTCCAGCAAATCCCAAAGGTGCATTCATATCTCCTGAGGGTTGTCCAGGAATTGCGCTATGATTATCTCCCATAGCGCCAGCTGTCACCCATCCACCTTGACCGTCCATTCCAACTTTTTGACGTCTCAGAGCGTCAACTAAATCGTTGACGCGAATCCAAAGCAGACCGATTGGAATTGCATGCGGTTCGCTAACCTGTTTATCGTACACCACAATTTCAACTTCGTTAGCTTTGTCAACAGGAATTTCGAAATCCTCGTTCCACCGGTCCGTTCGCGAAGGATGTGTCTTTGCCAATTGGGTACCTTCGACCTTTATTGATATGTGGGTCTCTACAACCTTGGACGCAGAACGGGATCGACCAGACACAATCGGAGCGTGATCGAGTTCACGGGCGCCTTTCACAGTAACGTATAGTGTACCTGAGAGAGGCTTTGATCTGAGTTTGTCTTTGCGTTCACCGTCGTTTCCTGTAGTATCTAAAATTATGTGAGGTATAAATGCACGGCAGATATCAATATAATAGAATGCTAACCAGTATCATCATCTTCCGCAACGTCGTCCAATATATGCAAATTCTTATAACGTTTCAGAGCGGATTCCAACAGTTGAATTTTCTTGTCGCTCTCTACCCGCTTACTCTCTGCATCCGCTTTTGACTTCTTGTCGCCGTCCGCTTGGTAAAGTTTCGCCATCTTATCTATCCCTTTCTTGTATTGCATTTCTACTTGATGCTTGAATTCGAGCTGATGCAACATTTTTGAGATCTTCTTTGGAGTAAAAGGAGTGTCCGCCTTGATTAAATCTAGGTTGGTATATTGCTTTGCTTTCGAAGGACCGCCTATACTTGGCCGACCGCCTGGGTATCCCGCCTCTGGAGGACCAGGATATCTAGCCCCAGTGGGGTCATATGGTTTTGGCGGGACCTGACATAACGTGGAAGAAATGAGAATATTAAATAAAGGGTGAATGAGAGTGGACGTACCTGGGGGACCGAACCGCCAGAAAATCGCGAGGGATCATCCCTTTGCATTTGCTGAGCCTTGCGAGCCTGAAGTTCGCGTAGGGTATCTTCGAAATAAGCGAGAGAGCGCTCGGTCTCTCGAATCTTAGCTTCATTACGTCTCAAAACATCTTGATTTGAAGTCGCTTGACGGAGGAGCTGGGTCGCCTCCAGGATCTTTCGTTCCGTCTGGATATGCTTCCATGTCTCCGCAATCTTCTGGTCAAGCTCTTGACTCTAAGAAATTGGGGTTGAATACAATCCGAAAAGATCAGAGGAGCGATTGGGACATTACCATGGTTAAAGTAACCTGCGAGTCGACCGCTGGAGAGGAGGGCGCTGATGAGGGGCAAGAGATAAAGCTGAATCCGACTCTGACTGAACTCGCGGTTGACCCAAAGGGGCTGTGATTACCTCCATAATTACCATTATCTTCTGCTTACTCAGCGCTAACTACTTACATAGCCTCAGCCTCTCGGCAGAGTGTTTCTTCAACTGGGTCATCAACATGCCCAGCGTCGCGTTCAATTCCAGAATTAGGACGGCCACCGAGTCCTGCACATTGACTGTTGTCGTCGAACATCGACTTCTTGTCGGGGAACCCTCTCATAGCGTCTTCAAGCTGAAATACCCGCCTCCCGGGGAGCTGGATATCTTTTTGGCTTCCAATTTAGTCATTACCGTTTCTGGGTCGGTGAACGCGACAGAAATTCCCTCAAAAGAGATTCAAGACTCGCACATAGCTCGTCATCTTGCGGATTATTTATGCATGGTATGATTTACTGGGCAGCAGTCAGATGCACGTTTCACATATTTCTTATTTGTAGAATGCAGACGAACTTGGAATAATTGCAGTGCCATCCGGCGGCCATATTGCCGAAGACACAGGATTGCTAACTTGCAAGTTACGCATTTGACATCCAGTGCTTCCTCTAAATTGCCTCTTGCAGTGGTATACGCAGGATGTCGACCTCCTTCGGAAGCCAAGCTCCGAGCTGATCTTATCGGGTTCAACATTCGCTATGTTTGGCAGACTAAAGACAAGCAGTCTGTCGACAACCTTTCAGAAGAAACGGAACAGGGTTCTGCGATGAATCCCTTTTCACCCCACCTGCCATTACCGTATTTGACCATGGTCAATGATACCGTCGCCAGATTCATGACCTACCAAGTCGTCAAGTTCGTTAATCCGAATCTTACCCAGTGCTTTGTGAAAAAACTGACAGCACTAGACGATATCCTCTTATTTTTGGACAGTGGTGCAAGGTATCCTGTATTGCAACGCGACGAAGTCAAACCAAACTAATAGGAGCATATATAGCAATTGGATATCGAGACGCCGTTTTCCTCTTCCATATATGCATCAATACGGAGCATTATGAATCGATCGCCTAATTCCGACTTCGTGCACAAATGCAAGAAGTTATTGAAGGTATCTGTCTCTTCAATTGACCGTCGCCGTCAATTAACCGGTACGGACGAATCAAGCGATCCCAGTACAAAATAGAAAGTTCAAGACGCGCTACACTCGAATCAGTATCAGACTGGATAGGCACTGCAGACATTTTATCCGATTTTTTATGCGTCTCTGGAATCAAAATGTCTTTCATATCAGCTATGGATCAAATCTATCGACTGGGCATGCGACGTCCTCGATTCAGGGTATGTAGTCAAGCAGTTTCTATGCTCATACCCAGTGCTCTAACCATTTTTCTATGCAGGGCTTATCCGCCGTCTGTAATTCTAATGACACAGAAGATGGTTTGTTTGATTCGGCGGCTTGTTATGCTGGTGCAGATGGCGACGCCTCAAAGGACTGTATCCAACAAAACGAAACAAGTTCTTCCAAAAGACTATTCTGTGCATTGGACATACAGTACGTGTCTTTGAAACTCAACGTGGCTAACGTTCTCGGCCGTCCAGTTATCTTTAATATTTCATCTTTTACAGCGATGAACATGCTTTGAGTGACTTCGACCTTTTCTCGGATTGTGAGACTGACCTTGAATGTCAATCTGACCTCGTTCCTCTCGCCGTCGCTTCTCTGTCTTGGTCAACGGTTCATGATGTTGTCTGGCTTTCTGACTCTGACAGTGCTCTGAGCGACGATGAAGGCTTATGTGACTTCCCTGAAGAGTTCCATTATTCTGGGCTTGAAGAAGATCGATCCCAACTCAGTCCTTCCGAGGAATCTACTGAAGAAGACTCCCTCCATGATGCTGCTTTAGTATTGTCTTTCCAATGTGACTGGTCACCCGACATCGATGCTTCTCAGGAGAAGGTTTTTCGCTACTCCATGGGAATGGGATTGTCACCAGATATCCCAAGTTTTCCTGAGGTGGAGCCGCACAAATCGCCTGGCCTTATCTACTAACGCATATTTACTTTTCAGGTTGATCTGAGCACACTCGGTGCCATCCCTGAGCATAACATCTACGTTGACCCAGCTCAAAA
>QFFD01007214.1:0-11347 GCA_003314615.1 Pholiota microspora
GAGTGCCAGAAGGCCCAACGCATCTGGCGTTCTGGCAGAAAGGCAAAGGATGAGAATGATGAGGCTATGTCAGCCATGTCATTATCCAAGAGCAAGTAGAATGGGTAAAGTGGTAGCTGGAAAGTGCGGATTATTTGCTGGAATTGCGGTGAAAAGGGGCATTTTAAGAACAAGTATCCTAAACCTCCCAAGGAAGACTCCTTGAAGAAGGATAGCAAGAACTCAAAGGGCAAAGCCTCTGGCTCTGCCAATGCCATGAAGTCTGATTCTGAGGATAGCGACTGCATGCAAGCTGTCACTTGTGAGACTGATGATGAATCTAACAACAATAATAATGGATGTGTCTCGACGGCAGCAACCTCAATCCAGGAGTCCTCTAATGGATCGATGCCAGACCTAATGCTAGTGCCTGACTCAGAAAGTAATGGCAAGGTCGCGGATGTCGAGGGAGATGATGACGAGGGCAGCTGGTTCTTGGATGTGGCTAGTGATGCAGGAGATTTTTCAAACAATGTGTGGGATGCCGATGAAGATGGCAAGCCTATTGTTGAGCTGGATCCTGTTTTGGATGTGCTGAGTGCATTTCCGGATGGTCAAGTAGCTGGCAATATACCTCGCGTGGAAGTCTATGACTCTGGCACCACCTGTCACCTTTCCCCTTACCAAGAAGACTTCGAGATGCTTAAGACCATCCCTCCCAAGCATCTATGTGCTGCCAATCAAGGAACCTTCAGTGCCGTGGGTGCTAGAGAGCTTGTTATTGATGTACCTAATGGGGTGGAGCCTAATCAGCTCTATCTCACTGAGGTCCTATATTCTCCTAAGGTTGGCTATACTCTGGTATCAATTGGGTACCTCGACAATATGGGTTTCACTACCACGTTTGGTGATGGAAAGTATATTATCTGCAGTCCGGATGGCGAGTGTGTTGGCCAGGTTCCAAAGAATAGGAAGGAGCTCTATCGCATTGAGCATAAGCCAGATTCGGTCAATGCTATAATGGAAAAGATCACATTAGATCAATTCCACTGTTGTATGGATCACATCTCACCTGATATTGTGAGGCAGCTAGTCTCTAACCAGCTCGTCAGTAGTGTATGCCTCGAGGAGACATCCTCCGGAGACCCTTTCTTCTGTGAGTTATGTGTTTATGCAAAGGTGACGTGCAAGGTAGTCCCTAAGCAGCGCAAGGAGGAGCGAGCTTCTGTATTTGGTGGCAAGATCCATTCTGATCTCTGGGGTCCTGCGCCTGTCGAATCGAAGGGTGGAAAGCATTATTATGTAACATATATCAATGACAAGACCTGGCTTATCAACATTTACTTCCTTGCCAAGAAGTCTGATGCCTTCAAGTCCTAAAAAGACTACAAGGCATGGTGCAACATGCAGATGGGTACAAAGATCAAATGCCTCCACTCAGACTGAGGCGGCAAATACAAGGGTCGTGAGTTCATCATGCATCTGAACTCTCGCAGGATGACCCAGAAACACACTGTGCACAATACCCCCCAGCAGAATGGCATTGCGGAGTGCCGAAATTGTGTCATTGTCAAGCGGATCTGTGCTCTCTTGCATGCAAGTGGATTGCTGAAGTCATTGTGGGCTGAGGCGGCATGCTATGTGGTGTGGTTGTTGAATCACACATTGACGAAGGCCATGGATGGAAAGACGCCATACGAGGTGGCTTTTGGGAAGAAGCCAGACCTAAGTGATGTCCGGGAGTGGGGCAAAAAGGTCTAGGTGCAAGTCGAGGGTGGTAATAAGTTGGGTGGGCATGTAAAGGAAGGACAATGGATGGAGATCGATGATAAGTCAAAGGGTGTAAGGGTGTATTGGCCGGACAAGAAGACTGTCTCTGTAGAATGGAACATCTACTTCAACAAGATGGGAGCATCTGCCTCTCGTCTCGAGGGGGAGGATTGGGAGTTTATCAAGATAAAGGCCGAAGAACTGAAAGTTACCCAAGGATTATCAACTTCTGCCACAGTGACAACTTCAACCTCTTCCACAGTACTTGCATGAGCTCCTCCACCAGCACCACAGTCTAATACCGGTGACTCTGAGGTCTCATCTGACCTGGACCAACCTCGACGTTTGACACGCATTTGCAAACCAAGCGCTATAGTGCGCGATATCCTTGAAGGTCACATGGTTACTGGAGAGCGCAGGCACGCTGTATGCACACCTGCTGTCCCAAACCCTGTTCCTGTTGTCGAGAACCTCCCTCCTATTGTTGAAGAACCTATGCTGGAAGGTCAGGGTGGTGATATGGCAGCCGACTTTGCTGTTGAATATGCGATGGCGGCTGAGATCAGCTTTGCTGAGGTGTTGGAGCCTCGTAACCTCAAAGAGGTGAAGTTGAGGCCAGATTGGCCACTGTGGGAGAAGGCAATTGAGGGAGTTTGAAGGTGTTGAGGGATTTGGAGACGTGGGTGTTGGTGACACCGCCAGAGGGTGCTAATGTGATTGGGTCGAAGTGGGTCTTTTGCATGAAGAAAGATGCAGCGGGCAATGTCATCTGCTACAAGGCTCACTTGGTTGCTCAAGGCTTCTCACAGGTACCTGGAGTCAATTACTTTGGCACTTTTGTACCAGTTGTGCACCTAGTATCCATCTATACCATTCTTATACTTGCTGCAGCACTCAACCTCAAAGTCCATCAGATCGACATCAAGGGTGTATATCTGAATGGAATACTCACCCCCAATGAGATGATCTACATGCTCCAGCCCCCGGGATACAAGACTAGCAACCGCTTACTTGTCTGCCACCTCTTCAAAACCATTTACAGACTCAAACAGTCCAGATGTCAATGGTACCAGCATTTGGTGGAGATTCTAGTCAACATTTTGGGCTTCAAACATTGCGAGGTTGATCAAGCCATGTTCTACAAGCGCAGCAAGGATGGGAAGGACTTTACAGTTGTGATGGTGCATGTCAATAACTGCACTATTGTGTTGACATCACTGGCACTGATCAACAAGCTAAAGGTGGAAATTTTGGATCATGTGGAGATCACAGACCTCAGAGAAATTCACTAGCTCCTTGGCATTGAAATTTGTCATGTCCATGAGCAGCGCTGTCTTCTCTTGTCTCAATGCTCCTACATCGAGTCCATTATCCATTACTATGGATTTGAAGATCTCAAGCCCATCTTGATCCCTATGGACCCCAATGTCCACCTCACTTCTGCTCAGTCTCCATCAACGACTCAAGAATTTGCACACATGTGGAATGTCCCTTATCACGAAGCCATGGGATCTCTCATGTATGCTGCACTTGGTTCATGCCCCGACATTGCCTATGCTATTCAGCACATCTCGCGCTTCACATCAAAGCCTGGACTCAAACATTAGGAAGCCGTCAAATGTATTTTTTGGTATTTGAAGGGCACAAAGGACCTGTGGTTGACATATGGAGGTACTGGAAAGGTTTTGGTTGGGTATGTGGATGCAGATGGGAGCATGACAGAGGATTGTCATGTGATTACTAGGTATGCCTTCATCTTGAATGCTGTCTCCTGGAGTGCTGAATGGCAGGAGATTATTTCTCTCTCCACCATGGAATCCGAATATATTGTGGCTACTCATGCTGCAAAGGAAGCTCTTTAGCTTCATTTACTCATTTCTGAGGTTTTCGGCACCTCTCTTGATGCTACCACTCTTTTCTCTGACAACCAGTCTATGATCATGCTCACAAAGGACCATCAGTATCATGCTTGCATGAAGCACATCGACATTCACTTTCACTTCATTTGCTAGATCATCAAAAATGGCTCTATCTGCCTCATCTATTGTTCTACTGAAGATATGATTGTGAACGCTCTCACCAAGGCTCTGCCCTTACCCAAGGTCAAGCACTTTGCCGCTGAGTTGGGTCTCACATTGGTTTGAAGGGAAGTGTTGGAATCATGAATATACATGCAAACATGCTACAAGAACTGTCTTGCTGGTGCACCAAGTTTTGGTTGAGTATCCTAATTTCAAATAGTTTACCTTACACGCACCTTGTGCAATTCTTTCACAATTCTTTCATCATACCTCTCTTCCAAATGGACCCGTAGATTTACTTTATATACAAAGTCGGATATGTGTGCGCACCTCAGTTGTTTTGCCCCCAAGATGCTGAGGTGAGCTACTTACTTTATTTAGTCTTTATGCTTTGGCTTATAACAACATCTAGCTTTATTATTTATCTTATAGGTACTTATAAATGATTAGTTATTTTGCCCCAAGATGCTGAGCTTTATTATTTATCTTATACTACCTAGCTAGGTTTGAAATTTCTGCCTTATTTGAAGCAGACAGTAAGCAAGCTATTGGCTAGGGTGCTCATTACTATAATAGATTATAATGAAAGGCCTTTCCAAAAAGGAAGTTATAGAAAAGAAAAATTAGATCAAATTTGTCTGGGATTGAATTTGCTATCAATCTGGCCACTACTCCATCAATTCCCATCACATGCTAGCACAACACCTAACACAATACTGCTACAACACTACCACAACACCTCCAGACATAGCCACAAATAAAAATAGAAATTTTTTGATTTTGATTGGGGGGAGGAAGGGGGGCCTACTGTAGGTTGCCTGCTGTACTTTAGTGAGTATAGGACTATACAGTAAATTGGGTTGGATTCAGATTAAAATTACCTTTCGAACAAGTACCTGCTCAAGCTAATCTGTTATATAATTGATATCCAAGCATTCAATACTTGGGCACTTATTCTGGGTCCTATGCAAAATATCTGGGTGCTTATTTAGTAACTAGGCAGAGATACTATAGGAGCATATGCTGCAAAAAAGCCAAATATGTGCATTGATTCCTAATTTATATTGCTAAAAGCAGTTATAGTTCAATAAAATTACTTGTTTTCTTAATAAACAAGCAAAATCTCATTCAATTCAAATGATCCAAAAACAAGCTTGTTCTCCTTAACTATAGCTTTCTATTGAGTCTAAGATCACTTAATTCAGAGCACAGCAAGGGCACTTTCCAACCATTGTACTAGCATTCTGCATCTGGTGCTACACAGCCACCAATATCTGGTGTTCCTCTACATAAATTAATGCTAGTACACTCAATTCTTGCTCAATTCCTATGATCTCTTCTACATCTTGTAGGTATAGTGTACTAGTACCTATCTATTACCTTATTTAGGCTATATTAACTATATTACATGTGCTATTCACAGAATATAATGAATTATAAATAGAAAATGCAGTAAATTATAAATAGCACTTCAATTACTTACTCAAGTTACTGGATTTAAATTGATTCTAGTAGATATATAGTATATCCAATTTGTCAGATGTTTTAAAGCTATCTTATTAATTCAGTGAATTTATTATTTTGCTATTTTGCTATTTTTGTATAGTAAGGTAGAATCAGTATTTTTTATTAATCTCTTTTTGATAAAATAGTCCTCAATTATACCTTTCTAATGGCCCTTTAATCATCCAATATAATCAATATCTATATCTCTGGTTAGCTTAGCAGTATTCCAAATGTGTACCTAAATACATTTATACTTTTGTCAAATTGAAGTAGATTATATTTTGCCAAAAAAATACCTTGGGGATATATTAGAGATGCATTAGAGTGTAATACAAAAATGTTCAGAATAATAGCTATTTTGTGTCAGTCTAGAGCAGCTAATGTGTTGTGATTTCCTATGGGCAACTATAACTAGTCCTTCAAACAGTATTTTTGATGTACTTGATTTGTTGCTTGGAAGAAATTGAGAAAAATTCTACAACTTTTTGTCCCATGTTATAGCCATTCCATTATCCATATATACATTGAAATTATTCAAAAATATACAGTAGATTAGAAGATAGTAGAAGTGAATATGGCTATTTTGGATTTTGCTTAGCTGTCCCTCTCTTTTTTTTTCGGCAATATGCCTAGGTGCAGAGCAATTTATTATGCAGTGTGCAATCACAGTCTATGGCTACATACAACAAAGTACATAACTAATTTAATGAAGTATAGGCCCTGCACTCTCCTCCTGGCTTACAAGTCTGAAGACAAGTAGCACACTAGTTTGTTATAAACAGAGCCTAGTACCAGTGCTCTTGTGGGACTGATGTTATGTGACCTCAGAATCAACTTAGATTCTGACTTAGTGTATTACTCTGAGTAAACTAACAGAGGATTTAGTACACTCTGGCCAGCATAGGGGGATTGTTCCATCCTGCCACAGCCTGTAGCTGGCCATCACTAATAACCCTCTGTTTCCCATTTTCCTGGCATCTGGTTCACTTTAGCCAACTGGCATGGATCTCCAAGATGTCCAAAATCTCTATCTCGCTAGTAGCCAACTGGATTGTATTACTAGCCCAATAGCTGGTTCTGGAGTTGTTTCTTACCAAGCAATTAGCAGGGCATTAGTTTACATGTGAGTGCCCTCCACCCAGTCCCTTTCTTTTACTTTGCATAAATCCACAGTAGTTTAATGGTCCTTTACTTTCTATTGTCATTGTGTAGATTGATCTAATAATAGAATTTCTATCTGCCATGTGTAAGTCCTTGGATGCTCCAGGAATTATTACCCCTGGCTCATAACAAGGCCAATACAGAGTAATCTACACACAAACCCTTTGATGCCTCAGAGGGTCAGCAAAACATAGTAAATTATTAACATCTGTAATATCCTATACTATAGCAATAGTTACCTGAGGAATCAGAGTCTCTGATCCTGCAATACACATATAAGGTTGAGCTCCTTTCTTGAGCTCTTCTACAGTGCTATACACAGAACCATAGGCCTAGCTTGCTGGCCTTGACATCTACTGCAGAGTCACTCTGTGTCTGTCTAATACATATTCCTCTAATGCAGATAGCTTGTCCAGTTCTGTAGTTCTTCTAGTAAGTAGTAACTCTCTGACCTTCCATCTTTTACCAAGGGCTCTTAGTTTTAAGCTTGATCTAAGGGAGACAAATAAAATTTGAAGCATAGACACTATCTTCAAAATAAGTAACTTATCATTGCCACTGGGAATACCATGACCATAAAAGATAGGCTATTGCCATCATTTCAACTCTAAAGAATTCCACTTGTCAGATATCAGACAAGCTGACATAGGGGTTGGGCAAAGTTCTGGGCTCTTGCCTATCCTTTTTACTTTGTACATAGCTCCTATCATGAAACTCTATAAGATGAAGGCAGTGGATATTGCTTATACCCAAGACTACCTGGAGGTATTTTGGATTTTACTTTGACTACTAGCTAACCTTCCAGAAGCATGTATGGTATTACTTTACAAAGGCATTAACTATTATTACGGCAATGGGAATGCTGAATAATTCATCTCGTGTTATGAACCCTATCTTTTTCCCCTTTACTCCCTTTACTCTCTTTACCTCCAACCATGTGTACTGTACCTGTCTAGAAGACACTACCTGACTCCCGTGTGCTGTGCAACCTTGTTCCCTTTCTACTATATATGCTGTGTACCTTGTTCTACTCTAGGTAGTGGCCTTTGTTCTCTCTCTTACCTTGTTCTACTCCTATACTTATATTCTCATCCTTGTTCTCCTTTTAGTATACTCTCTAGTATTTAAGACTCAGTCCTAGCATACTTGTTCCTTAGCTAGTTCTTGAGAATCTAACTTCTTTTACTCTGAACATCGCTCAACCTCAATGACTCTGAGTTTACTTATTCATTGTGCATCTCAAAACTCAAACCAAAGTCCAACTATAGATATCTTCTATAATTGTCCCTTCATGTTTGTAACAAAAGAACTAGCTTATCACCAACACTGTCTACTGAATAGTTGGATGGAACCCCAAAATCAAAACATTAGAAAGAACCAGAGAAAGACCCACCTCAAGAGGCTTCCCAGTAAGAACCCCAAAACAAAAACCAAGAGAAGAACCCTGACCTCAGACCTCAATCTCTGCAAAAGCCCAGAGCCTATCTAGAACTCGATCAACTGAAGGACCCAGTGAATCAGAAAACCCATTCTCAAGATGAAACAGTTCTATATAAAAAGAACCTAGAAACCTAGGACAAATTGAACCAACTGAAACCAAACCACCAACAGAAAGAAGAAACTTATCCTCTGACAGAGGATTCGACACTGCAAGAAACTCAGACAATAAAGAAGAATTCAATTTCTTTGAAGGAATCCCACCTGCCAAAGTAACCTCTCTTGACACCATCAAAGCACTTCTACCACCGCCACCACCACCACCCAGCTTCACAATGGCAACTCCCACAGCCAATATGAAAGAACTCAGAATCAATATACCAGAACAGTATAACAGAACCCCAGAAAATTTCAAAGAATTTTTAAGAAGCATCACGATTTACTTAGACATCAATGACCATATATACAACAGTAATAGAAAGAAGATCTCCTTTGTCCTCTCCTACCTCACCAAAGGAATAGCCAAGACCTGGAGAGAAAACTGGTTTACTACAAACACGACCATAGCCTAGAATAGAACCCCAACCATTAACTATGGAATCTACAGCCAACTCTGCCAAGACCTTGAAGAAGAATTTGTGCCAATCTACTCTGAAGAAGTGGCCCATAAAGCCCTCAAGAACCTTAGGTAAAAGGACAAGTCCATTGACAAACATAATATTGAATTCAAAAACCTAGTAGCAATAGCAAAGCTTAGAAATAAAACCAAGAGTGTTATTATGCTATACCAAGAATTCTTGAAACCAAACCTGCTGCTACAAGTCCTACAAAGAGAAAATCCACCCACAACTATCACAGGATGGTACAACATAGCCACTCAAGTTGAAAAAGACTATCTCCAAACCTGAGCCCTCTTTGATCAACTCAAAGAGAAACAGACCAACAACAACAAAACAAGTACCCAGAATACGAATCAGAAAAGATTCTTCAATCTGCGCTACAGTGGATACCAAAACTCCAGAAACCAGAACAGAAGCGACCCCAATGCTATAGACACCTCTGCAGACTATATCTCAATTAATGCCATGTCCCAAACCAAGCAAGAAAGTCTTATGTGCAAAGAAAGGAAAATGCTTCCACTGCAAACAAAGTGGACACCTTACCAGATTCTGCCCCTTCTGAAGCAGAAACTCCAGAAACTCCGGAAATAACCAGAACAACCAAAATCCCAGAAACCCCGGAAATTACTAAAACAACTACCAGAATGAGTACAAATCTTGTCAAAACCAGGAAAACCCTAAAAAGAAACTCACTATCTATGAGGCTAAGATAGTCCTTGCCAAAATCAAGGAATAAATAGATAAAAAAAGCAAAGAACTTCTATCTTAACAATGAAACCAAGACCCTAAAGAATTTTCAAAAAGGAGAACTGCCTCAATGTCAGCCCTCCTTTCTGCATTAATCACTATTTACTCTGTATTAGTAGTTTGTGAGACCAAAAATAAATCTTTTTCCATTCCCCTCTCTATTGCAAGTAAAAACCAGAACCAAACCATCAAAATACAAGCACTACTAGACACTAGCACTGGAGAAAATTTTATTAATCAGAACTATGCAAGAACCTTGAAATTGGACACTAAACCACTAGACAAACCCATCAAAGTCAGGAATGTTAATGGAACTCTCAAAAAAACTGGCGCAATCAACAAGTACACAGAAATCTATCTCACCATTAATGGATAGACAAAAAAACATTGACTCTTAATTACTGGTCTTAGAAGTCAAAGAATTATCCTTGGACTCCCCTGGTTAAAAGAAGAGAACCCGGATATCAATTGGGAATTATGAACCCTCCAATGGCAAAAAGAAATAGAAAAATTTGACACCATAAATATTCCCAAAACTAAGGAAAAGTTTGACACATACCTCTCAGTCAATACAGCAAAAACCCTTACTATGGAACAGGAACAGGACATCTGGATCAATGCAAAAATTATGGTCTCCCAAACTCTTTCTCTCAAACATAATGAGAAAAAGGAGAAAAAGTCAATTAAAGACATAATTCCCAAGGAATACTACAATTTCCTCAATATTTTCAGTGAACAAATGGCGGACTATATGCCAGAATTACAAAAATGGAATTATGAAATCAAATTCAAGGAAGATTTTTCCCCAAAAGTCCATAAGATCTACTAACTCAGTCAACTGGAACATGAAGCACTAGACACCTTCCTTGATGACAACCTGCAGAAAGGGTATATCAGACCATCTAAATCTCCAATGGCATCTCCATTCTTCTTTGTAGCTAAGAAAGATAGAAAGCTAAGGCCATGTTAAAATTACTGGTACTTAAACAGTAGAACAGCCAAAAATACCTATCTCCTACCATTAATTGGTTCACTACTGGAACAACTAAATAGTGCCAAATACTTCACTAAACTGGACATCCGCTGGGGCTATAACAATATTAGAATCAAATAAGGACACTAATAGAATGCAGTATTCATTATAGAATGAGGACTATTTGAACCCACAGTCATGTTCTTTGGCCTATACAACTCACTAGCCACCTTCCAAGCTATGATGGATGATATCTTCAATGATATGCTTTAAGAAGGCCACAAGTTTCTGATCATCTACATGAATAATATCCTGATCTATGCAAACAACCTCAAAACCCTATAGAAACTGATGAAATAGGTACTCCAATGCCTTTGAGAAAATGATCTTTTCTCAAACCAGAGAAATGTGAATTCGAATAGACTCAAGTATCTTACCTTAGCATAGTCATCAAAAAAGGCAAGATCCGAATGGAATCTACTAAAGTAACAGGAATTTCAGAATAGCTGATACCAAAATCTATAAAAGAAGTACACTCCTTCCTATTATTTGGAAATTACTACCAAAAATTTATCTGGAACTACTCAAACAAAGCCAAAGCATTGAGCCAGATGCTACAAAAGAACAAAACTTTCAAATGGACTCCAGAGGCAGAACATGCTTTCAGGAACCTCCAGAAGAAATTTACAGAAGAATCCATCCTAAGGATGCTGGACACCAACTGCCCATTCCAAATAAAGGTATAACACATCAAAATATGCATCAGGAGCAGTCCCTTTACAAGTCGATAATGATGGAAAACACTACCTAGTATCATTCTTATCAAAGAGTTTTGGATCGCATAAACAGAACTATGTGATTAAAGAAAGAGAGTGTTTTCTCTTTTAACATTGCGAAGTCTTATGCATATGTTGATGTATTACTAGAAACTTGTAAAAATACATATGATGTTCTATTTCTCCAAGAACCGCCTAGGCAGGTTATCAGAAAAGCCCCGTCGACGACCTCGGTCGCTGGCGATGATGTAGTTAGTGCACCCAAGCATCCGTCTTGGACCACCATGGTATGCCCCTCGGTTGGGGATAACCACCCACGCATGCTCGCCTATGTTTCTAATAGGCTTGCCCCGCTGT
>QFFD01007316.1:0-10518 GCA_003314615.1 Pholiota microspora
CTTTGGCTCCAAGCTTCAAACCGCAAACATCAGAGCAGCAATTTATAGCAGCTCAAAAAAACCGGAGAGTAAAAATTTGGCTGCAGTGCTAGTGCCATTCATTGTCAAGCCGACATAGTGCACATTGAAGACCTTGATGCTTTTGGCCGAGATTTCTCTCTCTTCTGCATGTTGTCATGGCTAATCTTGTCTATAACTTCTCTTTGGGCTGCTGAATCCTTCTTGCAGAGGCTCTGGTCGAGTGTTTTTGGGTCCTGACCGTGGATGCTGCTTGGCTGCTACGGCTGCTCTTTGCCGTCACACGGTATCTGGTCTTGGTTGATATTCATCGCCTGTCTTGACTCTGGGGAAGAATATGGACTATGGACTGCTCAAAAAAGTATTATACGGTGGACCAACCTAGAGATAACGGAAATCCTCACCACTGTTCACAAGCTCATCCTGTCACGCATGTCACATGTCACCCATCACCGACGCGTCCGGCGTCACGTCGGGCGACGGGATGCGACTGAGGCGCAGAATCAGAGCTTGAGGCCATGAGGAGCGAGCTTGCAGGATTTTAACAGGTCGACTCCACAAAATTCTCCTATTGAAGTGGACCGTCGTTCGTCGCTCTCCCAGGACTTGTCACTACGACCTGCGCAGTCAGTTTGGACGCTTGGGAAAGGCACAACTTGCTGTGAAGCCATGGCTGTGGTCTGTCTGGCGGTGAAGAAGAACATGGATGGGCTGTAAGTTGTCTGGAGAAGGCGGCAGAACTGCTTCTTTGGCGATGCGACGAAATGCGGTGCACCATTGCTTTCCAGAATTTATTAATCTGCAAGGAGGCGCTCGTGAGCGTAAGATGGGATGCTCTGAAGGCATAGAACTTCGGCTGGGTCCTATGGTGACTCACTATCTGTTGCCATACCCAGGGATCGTTTCCTTCTGAACTTGGAGCACGAGATGGGGAGTACTCGAGATGCTGTGCGGCCAGAATTTTCTCCTTTGTCGACTGGTTTTGTTCACAGTATATCATGATGGTATAGTAAGTGGCAGAGGTTATATAGATCAATGAACTGGAGCTGCAAACCACCGAAAATCGACAGACGCCAGTGTGTAGGTTTCTTTGTACACGAATATGTCCAAATTCATCTCCCACTTGTATAAGAAAAGCCTTCTTGCGTCAACAAATACTCTCTTCTCACCACCACCAATCTCAGCCCTTACGCGCCAAACCTCGCTTTCCTTGTTACCTTTGTTCAATATTCTTATTCTCATAATGCAGGATCAAATTTGCGCCGCGAAGTCCTTGTCCGCGCTCCCACTACCATCAATTTCTCTCGTCCTCAATTCCAACATGCTCTACGTACCGACTGGGACTTCCGTCCTCAACCGCGATCAAGACCCTTTTCGCGTTCCCCAGATAAATCCAGGAGTGCATCTCTCTCCCTCAATCCTATTCTACGCGTCTGTAATTGACGAACTCTGCAGCACGGCATAGCTCAACGCGACTTGGAGACCCTGGAGTACCAGCACCTGTCCTACGTCTTCCGGGGGCGTCTTCAGGTTAGTAACTTCCGCGTTTCGACCATTATTGCCCTTTGAAAGTACTCCAGCCCAAGCAGAACAAACGGAAATGGTTCCTGCGCATTTTCCGATGCAAGTCTTCTACACCCGTAAGTATTTAATTTTGTGCACTCCATTCCTTGTGCTTCATCTCATCGCTTGGTCCAGAACACCCCCCTTTCTTTCTCTAGCACCCTTCGCAAAATTATTCCTAGCTGTTTGAAGTCGCGTCTTCGCAAACGATGAAACATTAACGCCCCAACTATTTTTTTTTTGCGTGGAAAAAATCTATTTACACCTTTCTCTGATTGTCACTAGCCTACGAGATCAACGTCTCACATACGTCAAAAAACCTTTCAACTATTCTGAAGTTCTAGTTCCCGTTATCTATTTGAACGGCATTTGCTTTCTTCTCAGTTGCTCGTGCTCTGCGACACCAAATTGATTGGGATTCAACTCCTTCGTAAACCATATATTGAGATACATTTTCGATGAACTACGAATAAACGGGGGCGTGATATGGTATAATAGAGCAAGTAAATTTACAGCAAATAACCTGAGCATAAAAGTACAAATAGCTTCGATAGGAATCCCACGTCAATATTCTGCGAGAGGTATAACTTTGCCTACAGAGAAACCGGTCATGAGCGGGCCATGTGAGTGTTGAGGATATAGGAAGGACATACCGATATTCGAAAACGGCGACTTCTTCTTCCTACCCAACAATGCGACGTCTCCGGCATCAAAGAATGAGTAGCCAGCTGCAAAAATAACACTCTCATCAGAACGATCGACAAAGATTGAAGTGTATGAGAACTCACGTAACGCTACTTCTTCGTCCTCATTTTCGCTCGACTCTGAGGTCGCTCCATGAATAGGGCGCCCAGTCTTTGAGTCGCGCAGAATGCCCAGATGGTCAACGAAGGGCGCTGGGCGCTGGTTCGCAGATCGGTGGAGGTGGACGAGGATGCGCTGGATCTCCAGTAAGTAGCCCTGGAGTGTATCCAAAAAGCGACGGGTTTGCAAGTGCTTCGAGGAGCCACAGCTGTGGATAATTATCAGTAGCTGCTTCTTGCAATGATGAAGATACAGGTAACATACACAGAGATTCCGTCTTCCTTAATGATGTAGCCTATCCCATACCCATCCGCAGCAACGGGGCCGAAACCGAACAGCCTCAATGCAGGATTACCGCAATTCGAGGTAGACAGGATGGAGGTGCTAAGCTGCGCCCAACCAGGGTCAGTGAAGATTGCGGGCATCTTGGTCGCAGGCTTGTGTAATGACACTGCCTTCGTCGTGGGCGAGGGAGGTGTAATACCGTTCGGGTGCGGTTCTGGCTTGTTTTGGATTTGGCGTTGAACGAGGCAATAGATGGCATAGAGATGCCTATGAAATGCGATGAGTTTGCTGCGTCACTTATTCGAGAAAAACGCAATACATACCTATCTTGTCCCAAGCCTTGGCTACATTCTCTGGTAAGTTTAACATGGCGCTCGCATGCCTTCTTGAGTGCGTGGACCTTCTGCGATGGAGTTGCCTCCGAATAGAACGTCTATTAAAATCGACGATCAGGATTCCTTTTCGTACTAGAGAAAAGGTGATCGCCATACTTTTGTGAAGTTGACGCTCTCGTTCTGTGTCGACCTGATAGCCTCGGTACGCCCATGCAAAAATGACTTGGTCATGGCCGGTTCGTAAACACACTCAGTCCGACCATAAAGACCGAAATAAGCAGCCTGGAACGCCATCTGTACAAACGCATCGGGACTGAACCCATGGCTGGTGATGAAGTTCTTGCCGTATCCCTTGAACTCGAGCGCCTGACAGTCGTTCTGGCAAATCAGGTCGCTGATGCGCGTCTCCGCAAACCGCACCCCAGCGCGGAGCTCAGGCGTCAGATTCCACTCGAGCTTCTTCGGAGTTGTGTCAATCTTCTCGATCGGAGAGGGGGGTTCTACAAGGTCATCGGGTTAGAGAGCAATTGAATGAGAACAACAATCGACTAACTTGAGTGACCGCGAGGGAGTTTGTAAGCTTTGGCGTATGGCGAGAGAGGCGCATGAAACAATGTAGGCGCTGTGGGATTGATTGACCGCGCGAGTAACATGAGGCCTTCCGTGAAGATATCTGCGGCGAAGCGCAAAACAGTATGTCCATCGACGCCGGTATGCTCGAAGTTGATACCAGCAGAGCCATCCGCGCAGACGATGATTTGCAGCTAAAAATAGGGAGTTGTATGTCAGCTCGGAGGCTATTAATCACAAAATTCTCCGAAACACACTTTATCATACCACCGATTGGTACAGGTTCCTACTTGCTCTCCGGCCTGTAGGTTATACGTTCCGCAAAGGAAGTTACTGCACATATCAGCTAGGTTCTCTGGAGTGGTATCGTCTAGGCAGACGATGAACAGCGCCTTGTCGACGATTTCAAGACAGGACTTGTTGTTCTTGTCCTGTGACAGCATGTCTCGGAGTCCAGACCAGATTTTGCGATTCTCAGTCGAGAGCACACCGATAGCGCTTCGTGAAACCTGATAATAACCCAATTTAATTGAGGTAAAAGATCATGGGTTTGATGAGGAATGCTTACCTGATGCCTGTCTGTGCTATCCGCATCTGTTATGATAGCTTGGAGATTGCGCACAACTTCGCGTTCAGTGAGCACAGGCAGGTTGGACTCGTCGAGGACGTCGAACCAGTCTATAAATGCTAGCGTTTAAGCGCTGCTTCTTCGAAGAACATATATTTATACGCCGGCGACTTACAAAATTGCCCCCTTCGGAGAACAACAATATGTCTTGATTCCGAGTGGACTTCCATTCTACAACCCCGCTGAATACGTCATAATTAGCGTACATGCAGGCGCGGGGAAGAGTACTCAACATACGTCTGTGGGGATCCTTGAGGTGCCAAACAGACGCGAGTACTGATCCATGTCCAAAGGTGTGCCTCGGACGGTATCTGGTTCCAGAAGACCAGAGCGCAGATCATGAATGAAACCGAGAGAAGAGACGACGAGAGAAGCAGCTCGAGGAAGCTGGGATCCACGATCGGGTGTCGGATCATTCCTGGGGAAAGAGAAGGTGAATTCTGGGGAAATGATGGCGAAATTAAGGCACATACTCGAGTACGAAGAAGGGATTGAGGGCTAGGACGACGGGGTCGCTGTGCGATAGATACGACTCGTACCAAAACTCTTCAATGTAGCTACATAGGAATGAGCAATTGGGGGAAATTGTATCCAGAAAACAACACACCTGTCCTTATCCTGGGCATATTCCCTGAGTTGCTCGTCGAGTTTGGGTCCGTCGTTCTCCAGGAACTCTGCCACAGCTGCCCGAGTTGCGGCATGCTCCTTCTCGTCCTGCAGCGCCTCTAGCGCCCGTAGATAGCGATCACATGTGTCCTTGAGCGGTGGGATGGGCAGCTTTGGCAGCTTATCCTGGTACGCCAGGGTCCGATTCGCTGGTTTATTGGCAGCGAAGGATGTGCTAGAAGCGGGCATCGTGGCGGAGAGGAGAGAGGGCGGGGAAAGGGGAGAGAAAGATGGGGAAATGAAGGGTAACAACTGGTAAGCAACGCAGTAGACTTTTGTATGAACGTACGGGGTCCTTACTCAATTTCTGTCGCCATTGCGGAGGGCCGTTTGGATGATCAGTTGTGGAATGCGGGGAAGTCTTGGGATCCGGGGAACCTCTGGGCCTGGATGTTTTATATTCCACACTGCCTTCCGAGCACTCAAAACATATGACCTACGGCTGCCAGATATGGGTCTTTGGTGCATGTGCCGCCCTGGGGCTGCGGAACAGACCCAGCGTGTGGCGTCAAGGATTATTTGCGGAGTTTACGCCGTCTTTCTACGTTGTTTATCGACGTGGATGTTGGTGGAAAGTACTGAAGAGTATGTTCGGCTCTTCCATGGACCTGGCGCGGCATCAATCCAAAGACTAAACTTTCCAAATACAACTCGTTCCGCACGTCCAGATGGAGCTCCCGATAGCTTCCGCCAACTTAATTACAGTTAGAGAAAGAATCAGAGGCCAATAGGAACGCGTTCTAGCCACCGTCCACAGCGTTTGCAAGTTGAATTGGAACTCTGTAAACCTGCAAATATGTCCATCTCTGATCCTGGTATCGGCGATTGAAAGGATGTAAATCTATCTAAAGAGCTTTGGACCGCATCAGTCCGACGACGTGAGCGAGTAGCGTTCTCGAATCTCTAGCGTCGAGTGAAATGATGACGAAGTGTAATGGCACATCAATGACAACATCGGCAGCGCTTAGATTATTCACGGCAATGGATGCTCGGCGCTTGATGAGCACTTTACAGTACCAATTCACTGTTTGGCAACGTTCAGTCCTGCGACGGTGAAGTCATTTCGGTCAGAAATTGGGATAACTCTGTACATCCCCGCCAACAGAAAACATAAAGTTCCACTTTGCCGAAAATGCCGAGTGCGGGTCTTTGCGATGGAGGCCCAAAATTGTGAAGATTCAGACAAGATTCAGAAGAATATGGAGAGTGGGGAGGAGGAGGAGATGGAGGGGATGTATAGAGGAAGCTAGGAATTCGGACATATTCTTCGTATGAACTGAGATCTGTGCTAACGCTATATTGTGAGGCCAATGCAGGCGCCCCGAGGACAATTTCACGGAATGCGCAATGCAAAATGTGCATCGTTGAGGGGAAGCGGTACGATGTGGGGGTCTATCAGTAGGTGGCTTGTATATAAGAACCCGGCGTGTTGAAAACTTGTCAAGTGCTGATGCAGCTATGAGAATTGCTCGTTATATTGATTGGGTTTTCACTCCAGCCACTTCGTGGGGACTTCCTTGTAGCTCAACAATGTTACAGAATTCTAGCGGCTCACACGCATTCTTCTCAGGGAGGCAATTAAGAAGCGCATTGGGTCTCGGACCCATGGACCATCTATGATTACTTCGGCGAACATACACGTAGACAGAAAATATATACACAGAGCAAAGGAACGAGAACGAATCGAATATTCTACGATACAGAAACTACATACACGTGGAAAGAAGATACACTGAAAGTCCTATTTCTGGACTACTCTCTTTTCGGTTACAACTAGCGGAATATTCAGGAAGTGATGACCTGGATGTTGACAGGCTGGCAGCTGTTGAGGTCGTAGTGTGGATGGCCAGTGACGGGAGAGAACACGACATCCAATCGAGCATTAGCGCTCGTATTCGTGCAGAGAGAGAACGCATCTGCATGTCCGTTGAGAGAGAGCAGGGATGGACTGCCTACTGGAGCAACAGGATCGGTCTATGAATCATGAGTAAAAGTGTATAATCCTTCAATGACCTCGACTGACCATAGTACAGAATATCTGCGATCCCGGGAAAGCAGGAATAGACGCGACGAAAACCGGCGACTCGCCGTCGATAGTCGGTGCCGACGTCATCTGTTGTGTTGGAACCACCACCGAATGTGGCATCGCAATCGAATTCGTCAGACTCAAGGCCGGCCATTCGGTACAACAATTAGAACACGCCTGCCGGACACCAAATTGGTAGAGAAAGAAGTCGTCAGTATTATCCTTGTCCCAAGACGGCCGCTAGGATCATACTCACGGAAAGAATCGTCCAAATCGTGTTTCCGACTAACTCGACGGTGATGACTTTCAACGGAACAGTCGAGGGCCCGGTTGTTGGCGGATTCTTGAACTGCGCGACGAGAGAAAAGTTCCCCACCGCCGTCTTTAGACACTGCTGCACGGGCGGCACACCCGATGCCGAGAACTGGTAAACAGCGACCCGATTCGAATTGCCGCAATATTCGGTATGCGTCGCGGAACACACCATACGGCAGTCCGCGTCTCCAGTGCGCTGCGTCGGTGCGTGGACAGAGTTGTCGCACCCTATAAGCATTGGGCGTCAGCTTGGTGTATTTCGTATAGCAAAGTTTGACCCATACAGCATTCGTGGCCATTTTCTAGACCAGCATTGACGAATCCACCTGCCGCTTGACATGCAGCGGTGCATGATTCTGCAGTCGTGCCGCCTGGGATGTTGACGCCAAAACCAAGTGTCCTCGCCGCGGGTGTGTCCCTGGGAGTGAACTCGTTAGTGACGTCCAACCACAGGTTCTGGGAAGACTCACGTAAAGCAGCCTTCGTACGTCCACAGTCCTTGTCCCGCCTGGACGGTTTGCACAATGGCTGGAGGTGGTTTGTTACTTTGGAAGACATTGAGGCGGATGGGTCCGCCACAAAGCTCCGCTGGATTGCCGCTGCAAGCCATGTCGCAATCGGTGTCTGGTTCCTTGACACTTGGTACTTGTATCGTAGAATCACAATCTAATTCAAAAGAACACCTATGAGTGAATATGAACGCCTAAAATATAGAATACCACTTACAGCATTCCTAAAGGTAATGAAAACCAAATTCAAAATCATTACCATCAAATCTAATAATGGCACAGCGTAACATACCCCTACAGATTAGATATGACATTAGATATGACATTGCTGCTCTCAGGAGAAGATAAACGTACGACCGAATTCAACGCCAGCCATGGTGAAGTCTCCACTATCACAAAAAGCGATGCACGTTTCGATTGTCATTGGGTCCTGGACTAGAAAAGTCGCCGCCAAGGTGCGTGACGTAGAAATGTCTCTGTGTGTTCATGATATGAGCGTAGACCTACGTGAAATATCATAGTGAGGACGGACGAGAAACATCCTATGGAAGTCCAGCCGGTAGGCAAGACGGTAGGAATAGAAGGCGTCACATCTTGTCCAAACACATTCTGCATAAAGATTTCCTCTTGTCAGTTTAAGGTACATCCAACTGATAGACGCGTCGTACAGGAACAAGGAAGGCCGTCCACAAAATAACAAATGCAGCTGAAGTCGCCATTTTCATGTCACCCGAAGAAAATAAAGCCTAGGCGCGGGGCGAAAGATGACACGTCTTCGCAACGCGTCTGAATTTCCCTCTCACTTTATAAAGTGGACGATCGCGCTAAAAAGGAAGGCCATATGAGATTATGAACCACAGTTCCTGTCTCGGAGCGAGAACAGCCCAGGCACATCGGGCTGTCCAACAAACTGCGAGGAATGCCCTTCGAAACCTCCAGGAACGCATTACCACAGCTAGAAGGCATAACACACAAAACAGCAGTATGGTCGCATGCCTGTCATGATTTGGCCAGGCAGAATGGCGATTGGGCAGCTCGGACTCCAGCGGGGACTTCTATCGATACACTGCAGCGATAGGTGCGCGTTGAGGGGACGAGAAGTGAAAGAAAGAATGTTCACAACACATCAAGATGATGTGCTGACAGATAATTACAGCAGAGTTGCCCGTGAAGCATACGCCATCACGATACTGACATTGATTGCGGCATCGCAAAAGGTTGAGAAAAGTGTCCAAGGCTACCCTCGCGTTCGTCATTCCACGGTGAGGCCGAGCCCTAATTAATCTTGCTGATCATCGATCGTCGAGGAAGAGCTGTCAGTCGACGGAGACGTCTGAGCGTGCGAGTCAAATGACCAGTAGGGATAATAAAAAGCGCATATTCTGCATATGAAACAGCCTAAGTTTGTCCTAGGTTTGCAGCCGACGTGGCAGTATTTCTTCTGTTTTTAATTACAGTCTTTGACGAAGGTTCAAAAATAATGTAAGACATATGGTGGGAGAGCTTGACAACAACGTTACTCACATTGGCAAAGTCAAAACGTCAAGACAGCGTTAATTAGAAAACAAAGCGAGTTCCTGGTTTGACGAATCAGAAATTCCTGTGCGAGTTTCTTATACGTGCCCTAGCAGGACGATGATTGCCGCTACCAGTAATCGCGTGGTTAATGTCGCATATCGCCGACCTCGGAATGTCAAACATGAAAGAACATCACTGGGGGTGACATTGACTGTTCTATCAGCGCAGTTAGGACGATTCGCGGGCAAGAATACGTACGGAAGATATATAATCTGTAGGATATTTTCGAGCCCTTCGCAAATCGCTGGAAGAAAGGCTCATTTTATTCTTCTCTTCGTTTTGCACCGTGTTCCGTCCCGGCCTGGAGGGCGCCAACCTATTCATAACGGCGATAAGATAGTATTTCTGGTCGGACGTGGGCGAAGAGTGCGCTGGCCATATGCTTTGCGTGTTAATATAATAGACGGTGCGTTGATCTCGCGATTCGGATCCTGGGGTCGTTGATTTGATAACGGGAGCCTTACTCAGCCCAGTGTCTTGACTTGTATATCGTCCCGAGAGTTTGAACAGTACCCATTGTAATGAAGAGGATGTTCGCAACAGCGGAACGATATGGTCAAGTCGCGGTTGAAGCTTAAGTGCAGAATCGGAAACATCGTGATTCGTCGTTATGCAAAATTGAATCGCCGTTCAAAAAGTGGCGCACAATCCCGCCCACTGCGATGTCCTAGTGGCTGACGAACGTACTTATAGATGTTTACAGCGAGGATGATTGATACCATTTCAAAGTATGGAGTCTTTTGGGATTCTCTGTCGTGAATGTAAGCCTGCTGTTCTGCACATCTGTTCCAGGCGGCTCGTTGTATGAATTCAGGAGATACTCGTCTTTGTATGAACAGGACCACCCCTTGATAATTGCAGAATGTTGCTACAATACGTCTCGCTCATATTGTCTGAGAAGAGCAGGAGCTCTATTGGTATTCATTCCGATACAGAAATTTGCAAGGCAAGGTCCCCAAACATGATTCATAATTCAGGAAAAATTAATATATTGCTTGCAAGTGTTCTCGTATGTGAAATCTTTACTTTAGATATATGCTGACCTACTCTCTCGATTGGTCTCGACAGCTTCTTCCTCGGGGCCTGGACTCTGGAGTACTTTGAAGTTTGATCACTCAAAGCCGATGAAGCTCAACTGCTCGGCTCTTCAGCCGGACCTTTCTCGTAAGCAGTAAAAGAGGTCCAGCGGTGTCCATATATGGTATATTTTTCCTTCTGCGT
>QFFD01007334.1:0-11050 GCA_003314615.1 Pholiota microspora
ATGTGAAAGGGATGAGAATACTGGCCGGGAATACATTGAAAGGGAGCGATGTAGCCACTGTCCATGGTAAATGGATGGGCTTATTCTTCCATTCCAGGAGGCGAACCTGCAATAAAGCTAGCATGTGTCAGTGAGAGAAACTAGACACAGAAAGGAGAATGCGTACCAAGTTCGAGCCATCTTTCGAGAATACGTTGGAAGTGGACGATGTAGCCACTGTCCACGGCGAATAGATGGGCTTATTCGTCCGCCTTCCAGAGCCGACGGACCGGAGTCGGTGGGCATCCACAGCTAGGGCGGGATACGTAGTGGCCACAGCCGGATGAGCACGGCGGGATACATAATTCCACAGCCCTGCCGGATTGGGCGAGAGAAAAAAAGTGGGATTCGCTGTCCACTTCCCGTGACGGGAGGGATGCGTATTGCCCATAAGAACCCATGTAAATCCAGAGATAGAGAGACGAAGATACATAGAGAGAGAAAAGGATGGATGCAGAGACAGACCAGATACATAAGCATAGAGATAGTCGAAAATAGGCGCATACGGTGGTAGAGAAGCTGGCAAAAGTGTGTCAGTAAGAGCGTATCGGAGTAGGAGCAGTAGACATACCATATAATAGAAGAAGGATACGCTGGAGGCCTCCGAGCTAGTGGGTGCGATGTGTCCTCTGTCCACCCATGGATGGGATGCGTCATTCCAGTTCGTCGAACATTACCCGCTTGTGGGTATAACGAAAAGGATGCGATGTCGCCGCTGTCCACAGATGGATGGGATGCGTCATGCCACTAGTCGTTCTGACCTGCTGCCAGTGAGAGTAATAGATGCAAATAGTTGAGTTGAGAGAGGCGGCTGGACTAGGTATTAGAAGTGGTACTGATAGGCTCGGGAGAGTAACTGACCTTGTGCTGTTGGTGTTGAAGCCGCAGGGCTCAAGTCTATATGACGAGCTGCGAGCCAGGTCCTGGATCAAGAGGCTGAGTAGTTGAAGCGAGGAAAGTCCCCATCTTTGAGTGGTTAGAACGAAGCGGTGGTGGTGGTTCGAATGAAAGAGATAAACCGAACAGAGTAGGGTTTATATACCCTGAAAGACAACCTGGGCACCTGACACGAACAATGCCATATCGATGTATCCTCTGTAAAAAAAAACCGCTGACTGAGTTCGCTGACACGCTCCAGGCTAAGAAACAAATCGTTGGGCTGCTTGATGGCCGATTGACAGGGCTGAAGTTCAAGGAAACGTAGAACATAGATTCCAAAAAATTACACGAGTCGCAGACCGAATATGGTCAAAGGCAACGATTTGAAAGGTCAAGTGGTGTGGAAAGATCAGAAAAGTAAAGCGTTGTCTCCGCGGCCGAGAGTCAGGATTTTCGGGAGGACTGTTCGTTGATAGGTTCCTTTGTGGGTCCCTGATATTAGGGCGTTATCGATGGAATCCTTCTGTTCGTTGACTTGCCCAGGAGGTATTCTGGCCAGCTCTTAACGCGTTTTCCTGGAGAAAATGTAAGTTCTGAGACCTCAACCGTGTTCGTCAAAGTGCGAAAATGAGGGCAAAAATGAGGCTCGCCGTAGTAATCACCGGGAAATAACACAAGCGTAGTGATAGCGCGAATCTTTCTCACCATGGACGATAGCCGATGATTTTCTACATGTCCTTCTTTGGAATTCCTCCGGATTTCTGCAAACCCAGATCTCTCCTTGTATTTCCACCTAGCTTCCACCGCAGCGCAGCGTGTTTTCACCCATTCTTCTAGAAGCATGGCCGTTGTCGTCGGTCGATTGAAGACTCCACTGCACGTCATATTCACAAGGCGAAGCCGTCCATTCGCAATGCTAGTCCTGAATTTTGTTACACGGCCCCTTCGAGAGACATCTTTCGAGTCACAAGGTCGTCCAGAGACTCGAGAGGTGTCCATGAAGCACACTGGCAATTACTAGATAGTCGTGGAGCTCCGTCGCCATGTCCTGAGATTGACGCGTCATCTTTCGTCCATGCACATCGACATGCACAACATGGGGGGACCAAAAAAATTTATTTTAGACATGGTCAGGCTTCGAACCAAGCCGTACAAGAGAGTACCATGAATGGGACTCTTCGACGAAAGGTGGTGTGAATAACTGCAGCTTCGGATGTTGTTGCCTTGTTGTGGGAGGGGACCCTGGTGATAGCGTCAAGCGCAAAGAGTGTGCTCGTTCAGTTTACCATCAAACCCTAGCGTTCAGAATCAGTCACATAGAAAGAATATAATTGAGGACGTTCGATGGACTTACTGAATGAATGAGTGCTGGGTATCTGCGAAGATAACTTGAGACGACTACACACCGATTCCGTTGCGATCCCATAAAATACCTGTGGTAAAATTGGTGTCCTCGAGTATAATACTCGTCCCATTATATGGAATTTCGCGTCCCGGAGGAATGTTTTTCATTCAGTGACCCGCTGTGGTATGGGAAAAGCGCATTGCTAGAAGATATGATTGCTTTTCATGTACATTCAATTTTCGTATATCCTAAAACATGAATAGTGAGTCAGAGGTAATTTCGAATCGCAGTCAATGATTTATTTGAGCGAAAGGAAACGATGATAGAGAAACAACATTTGGCAGGATAGATAGTGCAAAAGAGATCGCAACAGTCAATCCTTTTGCGATGTTGAAGGGTCGAGGAAGGACAGGGAAGGACGCCCGAAAGCATCCGGCTGTTCCTCTGGTACAAATTGGGGTCCTGACAGTCCATATTTCGAAGGAACACTCGCTTATGTAACGCCTACGAACGTTTCTGCTTCCTCTACTGAGATAAAGAACAAGGACAGCATCTCTAGGTATTTAGTATATTTATCTAATGACATTTCAAGCTGTCTACCTGAGCTTGAAGCTTGAGTGCTTGAGCAAGCGTTCCTTCTAATTATGCATTGGGACCCCAGGTCGTATCAGAGGAACACTCGGATTCTTCCGCTTGCACAGCGCTTTGAACGCCCTTGAACTTTTTCGCTGACTCTGCTTGGACTCTGTGCTTCCACAGGTTTAAATCGTGTTCACAATCCTCCGTTCTATAGCTATGGAAGAAGAAGAAACAGGAACACATTCAACTGAATTTCAGGACTCAGCTGCCCGCTATCTCCTTCATCAGCTTGGCTGAGGCTTGCAATCCCATAGGCTCATAACTATTGCGGATCTTACCCAAAGGCGCGTATATGTGCATCAAATTCTCATTGACTGATCTATATGCATTGTAAAAGTGAATGTACTGCGCCGTGTATTGGTGTACCCCTACAAGGCACTGTTTCTGCTGACTTCTCATCAGTTCGTCAGACATAATTCGGTGAGTGGGTACCTTCGATGACTACTATTATCTCTTATACGGGGAGACGAGTGTCGGCGATATGCCAATCATGGGTAAGCGCAAGGCGATTTTTTTTTGGTTGCTTCCAAGAATATAGCCCTACTCACGCCTTTATATGATATCTGAATTCAACCTGACTGGAAGTAGATTTCTCGATCTTGTTTCCTAGCCTTATCAATTGCGCTTCCTGGCTTGGATTCTACAGCTTCCTACACCTACGGGGGCGGACCCTTCTTTATTTTCGGCGGGGAAAGCCGATGCATGACCCGCCTGACCACATCATTCTGCTCAAGATTACTCATTATCCTAAGCCTTGAAGCTGAAGCTTGAAGCTCGATATTTCCTATAATTCAACTGAAGTGTAACACAATATCGCCACGCTAACCAGATACTCATATTCAAGGAACGTTATCCGCACACTTGTCCCACTTACTCAGAATGTACCTAAGGCCGTTCTACAGACACGGATGGCACCTTACAGATGCACGACCTTGCGAGTGAGTCGGTTGCATAGCCGATCGCCTCAGACCCCACTTATGTAGCAATTTCTCAGACTTTGACGGACACTTGTAACTCTTCATTACACCACCATGGGCCAGTTCTTCGACGAAATTCCCGAATTCCTCTTTCCATGGGTACACCAACAGAAGATGTTCTGGGTAGCTACTGCACCATTGGCTCCCTCCGGCCATGTAAACGTCTCGCCAAAGGGATTCGATAACACTTTCCACCTCGTCAATGAGAAACAGGTATGGTATGAGGATATGACGGGCAGCGGTATGCGTTTCCAAGTATGATTGCTCAGTGTTGAGCGTTCTGACTCGACCCCCCAAGGAACCGAAACTATTGCACATCTACGTGAAAATGGCAGGATTACTATCATGTTCTGTGCGTTCGAGGGGCCTCCCCGTATTCTCCGGCTTTTCGGAACTGGTGAGTCGAGACAGATTGTGGTAAAGAAAACACGCTGAAAGTTATACGTCAGGTACTGTCCACGAGTTTGGCACGCCCGAATACAATGCGTTTATTCCCCTAGACAAACGCCAGCCCGGATCTCGATCCGTCATTGTTATTGACGTCCACAAAGTGGGGACTGTACGTATTGCTCTCCCGAAGGAGACCAATGCCTTTGATCTGACTGAATCCAGTCTTGCGGATATAGCATACCATTCTACACCTTCAAAGCGAATCGCATGAGACTGCACACGGGGATGGCTCGTAAAGAGTTGGAGGATATCCAAGCAGAGTCCTGCACGAAGACGGATTCCGAACCTATGCATCCTGAAAAGGGCATGAAAGCATACTGGGTGAAAAACAACCAAGAGAGCATTGACGGACTACCCGCCCTCCAAACCGCGTTCAAATCGACGATTATCTTTGATGAACGCGTTGCCAATCGAGATTGGGGCACAGACGACGAGCGCGTTTCGTCCGAGACAAAGATGCGACCCCATTTCACGGCCTTGGTGGATCCCAAACTCATCCTTGGGTTCTTGTTTGGGGTACTCGCTTCTGGAGTATGGGCTAGTCTTGGCAATATCGCAAGATCGAAAGTATGGTGAATAGCAAAAGACACTCTTGTACATAAATAAAGTGGGTGTCTATTCTCATCTATGACCTCACTGCATGATTGCTCGATATCTCATTCCTACACAATTCCCGCAGATAATATTGTTAAACCTGTGAAACTCTTGTATTGGCCACCTGGGTGATATGCTTCTCTCCCTCGTGAACCTCAATCTATATTGGATGACGCTATATATGCAGCTCTTGTTGAGGAACGCGCTGTGTGATATAGTCGTGATTTGTCTCATTCTTACCAGGCTGATCGACTTTTTGATAAGCTTTACACCCTCCAGTGGAACTTACAGCACTCCGTGAATTCCCATGCTAGGCAAGAAATTCTATGAAAGTCAAAAATAGCAAAGCCAACGCCATCCTGCCGTCCGCGTTCTTATCTTCACCATATGGCGTTAGTCTTCTTCTCGGCCCCTACTTCATGTGGGCTTACGCGCCTTCGTAAGAATCATATATATGCACGAAGGATGGAGGGTGGAAAAATCCCCAGCTTTCGCTGTCGACGTCGTAACATCCAACGATGGGACGCTTCAAAGCAAGATTGGCCTCGCTACTCGCTTTTGGATCCCTGCTTGTCCATGCGACTCCTGTTATCAATTCGGAGGGCTCTTTCCAACGCTCCGTTATTCAACGATTCACTTCACCCAGTAATCCTGATATATCCCTGCGCTTCGTAGCTGACTCTGGCGTATGTGAGACTACGCCTGGCGTGCACCAGATGTCGGGATATATAGATATAGGAACGAATATGTCCATGGTGAGTCTACGTTGCTCTAATTCGCCGATCTCGTGCTGACGTGGCGTTCCAAGTTCTGTTCGAAAGTCCTCAATTTGGTAAATTCCAGAGAAGAGAGTTTATCTTTGCCACCGAGAGCTACGGCGGACATTATGGGCCTGCCTTCGTGACTTACTTTGATCAGCAGAATGCCCTCATCGAAAAGCACAAACTTAAAGGCGTGAAGATAACAGTAAGCGCTTTAATGATCAACAAGTAAGAATAAATAATCTTCCTGTCTCCATATAGTTCTTGATCTGCGTTTATGTCTTACTAGTGGGTGGTACGATCCTCTCATTCAAAACAAGGCGTATGTGGACTTCGCGACAAACGCTCCAGGTTATGGACAGCTGCAATCTGATGAAGTCATTGCGCAGCTGAACCAGGCGTTCTTTGGACCAGGCGGATGTCAAGAACAAGAGGAGGCATGCTTCGCCGCTGGGACGGGTCCGGAATCAAATACTATATGTGGGACTGCCGATGATTTCTGCGTGCGTGTGATACACTCAATATCTAGTCACCTGTGGTGATTCTGATATCCATGTACGCGTAGGTTGACAATGTTTTCGCGCCAGCTGTCGGCGATCGCGACTCGGACGACCTGCGGCAAAATTCGTCAGCTTTGTTTCCTCCTGAATTCTATGTCAACTTCCTTCGTTCAGCTTCTGTGAAAGCATTGATTGGAGCTAATTCGACATACCGTGAATGTGCCAACGCTCCATTCAATCTGTTCACCAAGACGGGTGATGTAGGCGTATCTGTTTTGGTTCTGGCGACGGAAATTAATTGAACGGTGAATCTATAGGATGCTAGGACGTTATTACCTCAACTTGGTGCATTGGCCGATACTGGTCTGAAGATGCTCATTTGGGTACGTCACTTCTCTTGTGTGGGTCCTATATTCCTGGCTCATACGGTAGCTGTCTTTTAACAGGCTGGAGATGCAGATATCAAGTGAGTACGTTATCTCCTAACACGAGCTCAATATGAGCTTGTCAGTACTGAGCGCGTTCATCAGTTGCAACTGGCTTGGCGGACATGCATCGGTTCTTGCAATGGACTGGTTTGGTAAAGAACGCCTCGCGAAGACACCTTTCAAAAACATGACCATACATGGAGAAGCTGTCGCAGCAATACAGAACGTTGATAGTTTCTCTTTCGCGTGAGTACAGTAGCTTCATTGCGCTATTTCTGCTGATATGTATGTATTGAACAGGCGCGTATACCAATCGGGTCATGAAGTGGTAATTATTGTTTCCTTTCTACGTTCGTACTCATTCGTTCCACCAATCCTCTGACGCCCTTCATATAGCCCGCTTTTCAACCTCAAGCTGCGTTCGAAATATTCAAACAAGTCGTACATAAAGAACAGCTTCACTCCGTCGTCGTGAAAAATCCTTAACATCGTGTTTGCATTAGCGCATGAACTAGGGATTGAATAGCTGTAACTCTTAGTTTCTCAAACGCCCATTCTATGTAGCAGTCATGAGTAGCATTATTTGCAAGCTAAAAATGATTGTCCGTTGCGATATGTCATGCAAAGATTTGATCTTATCGTGTTCTAAATATAGGCGAGCGCTTAACCGTTCAAACCCATGCTAGCCCATGCTGCAGAACAGTTGTATTAGATATCATATGTTTAGTGTCTTGTGCTCTGGAAGAATATCTCAGTCTCTAAAGTCATGGAAATACGTTTGTCTTTATTGCTACATATCTGCCTTGGTTTGTTGAGCGCCTAAAAGGTGTGTAGAGGTGAATCGCAATGTTCATGGGGACATAGTATAACATCCGGTTTGCGATATATTAAATTCCTATCAGGAATCAAGAGCTAAAGTACATTCAGCACTGATAGAGCATTGGGGCAACTTGCTCCGCCGATCAAGACGGCCTTGACCGCACATAACAGTTGTCCCGCGCAACAGTCGGACGACGATTACCTACTAAGTAAGTATAGTCTTTCAAGTTTCATGTCTATTCAACGGCCCTCAGAAAGGGGACAATCGATAGAGAGAGATAGGCACGCCGCCAGCCATCTGTCCTATCTGCAGACCTGAGACGATCCACAGTCTGCCAGTGGATACAGACGCCGCTATACTCTTTTGATTTAATTATCATTCCTTCCATTAGCGAGCCTGGTACTTATCACATCCGTTGACTACCCCAGGTAAGGTAAGTAATCGTAGGGTGCTTGTAATTTGATATCATATCGCTATACGACGTTCAATGGCCAAATATGTATACCTATATGTGCTCGAGCCCAATATCTCTCATATGCACATTTGAATCATATCATGGGCCTGTGCAAAAATTAGAGCCACTCCCGACATGTACAAGTTTATACACCTCTAACAAACTTCGAGCTTGGACAATCATGAGGAGGAAGTCTTTTGAATGATTCGCACCAGTAGATCCGGATCATTCAGGCATTTGTGCCGCAGCTCATGTGGGAGGGATCAAAATGATTCAGTCTTTCTTGCAGTTGACGGCTAATCACTCGGGTTATTTAGAGAGAATGCAGTGTCTCCAAAGAACCCCATCTTGAATGCGAAACGGCGAAACACCAGCCGTAATAAGGGATTTATCAGGTAGGCTTACACAATTCGGCGGCGGCGTCAGGGTTGGCCATGGCCACCGTCTTCAACACCACCATCCCGCTCTCCCAATTGTCTTCGCCTTTCATCCTTTTACCGCCAAATGTGGTGCACAGGATTCTCTTAGCCACTTATATTCATCTAGGAACGGTATCGGTGCGTAACGATTGTAAAGTTTGCCTTACACCTCAGACTCATTTGTCCTTTACGATTCTTACTAGGTTCTGCTGTGGGATATTATCAATAACCTGAGGAATGATTGGGAATTGGTATCGTCGTCGAGAGTTGGGCTGGCTACCTTGGTTTACTTCACGACGAGGTACTTATTCTCTAGACTTTTCAATGTAAACCCATCTTTACACTACGCTGGTAAGAACATCGTTGTTGGCCTACTCTATAGGTCGTGCAGTCCTTCTCAGTGAGTCCCAGAATACGATGACGATGCAGGCGCTTATTTAACTTAACTCACCAGCACACACCGTCGAAAATTGCGCCCAGTTCCAAGATGCGCTCAACTCATTTCTGGTCGTTTTCGTGGCTTCGACGACGTTCCTGTTCTACATTCGAGTCACAACTTTGTACACGATGGACAGGAATATCGTCTCCTTCTTCGGTCTCGCCTGGCTCTGCACTGTTGCCATGACTGGGACGTTCTGCATCACATTTACCGCAGAACATATCGGTCCCACAGAATATTGTATCGAGCGGCCTGCGCACGGTAGCAGACTGTTCGGACCAACGATGACTGTGCAGCTTGCGAACGACCTCTTGTTGTACGCTGCTATCACGTACAAGGCATACCAGACCTACGTCGGGGATGCGATCACCAAGGGGACTCTGGATCCACTCGGGCGCGTCCCACTTTACACGTCCATAAGATACATCTTCTGGGAGCCAGCGCAGACCTATTGCCTGTAAGTATATCATCATGCATCTAACATAAAACAGTCTCTAAAGTTTCCATCCAACAAAAAAACCCCTCATCTCCAGTTCTGTGATAGCCATCAAAGCCTTCCTCGCATGTGCCGCCTTCTCCTTCCGCCAACCCACCAACTACACATTCATGATTTGCCACCTCGTGCTCGTGAACATCTGGTCTTCACGCATGTACCGCTCCATCCAACGCGTCAACCGAAAAACACAGCGCCAAGACGTGCTGCCGCCCATGATCACGCAAGGTGAATATGAATTGCGCTTGTCGACGGGGAGCGCGAGCGCGAGGCAGCAGCCCGCGGCGTTCGGGGCGCAAACATTCACTCCCGATTTGGACGTACGGATACCCGGGCAATCTGACATGGTCAAGGGAGCACTGTGTATCCGTGAGGAGAAGAGGTCTAGTATATATAGCGTCGAGACGGATATCAAAACATGAATATTTGACGCCTCCCAATTGACAACGATGAACTATGCCACCACTCTATATCGACATATCAACATTGTATTATACAGTATTTAAGTACATTACACTGCTCATCGACTCCAACGCATCAGGGCTGACAGGACCAAAAGCACAAAAAATCACCCATTTCATCTTTCCAAAACCACTGCTAGCTCGAATTCAATTGCATTCCTTTCAGAAACCTTATTTAACTATAGAAAACATCGACAGAAAAAGCGAGAGCATCGAACCAACGAAAAAGAAACAGAAAAAAAAAAGAACACAACGAAAACAAAGACATCGAAAACGACGAAAGGAGAGGGGGTCTACCATTTCGATTAAGTGTCCTCTACGAAAAATTCAATTTATGTAATAATGTAAAACAGTGCACATGCAGAAAGAAAGCGGCGATGCAGAATAGCGAAGACGGGGATGTAAAGGACAGAAACAAGGGCAAAGGAGCGTGGGGGAGCCTAGCGATGGAAGGCTAGTTGGAGGGTCTTGATTTTAAAAGGGGGGTTCACAGAACAGGATAGGAAGAACGAGCGACGAACTTGAAGTATTTGTCTCTTGCATGATATGCCTTGATCTGGGCGAAGCTAGAATATTAGCGCAGGAAGGGAAGGGAAGCGGGGAATTTTCCAAGGCGGACTGGGACGTTGTTGATTGTCGAGGGGATAGGAGACTGAAATCATGCAGGAAGGGAAAAAATCAAGCAGCCAACACCTCAGCCTGCTCAATGAGAGAGAGCGCCTGCGGGGTGCGAGGCCGCATATCGCACGCGAATTGATTCGGAATCCTATCAATACCCAATAAGCAGTCAGACTCCGCTCGGCGGACTAACCCCCCACGCACCTGAAGATGGGATTCTCGAACTTGATTTCCGGTTCGACGACATTCCCCTGTCCGTCGACGGCCTTGGAGATGTCCAGCGTCGCGAGCATCGACACCATCACGAGCCAGATGGACGAGTGGATCAGGTTTTCACCGGGGCATTGTCTGTTCCGGAGGTCAGTGAGCCCAAACCACAGCAAAATAATAGAGTACACATACCGCCTTCCGAACCCAAACACATAATTCGTCGGATCCCGCGCGCGCTCCTGCTCAGGCGTGCACGACTCGAGGAACCTGTCTGGCTTGAATGACTCCGCGTCGGGGTATATCTCCTCATCGCGCAGCATTGCCCTACAAAGAACACGGTTCACTTCAGCACCACATCCATGAGATAGAAACAAGCAGACCCGGACGCACCAGATATTCCCAAAAACCAAGGACCCCTTCGGTATGAACATGCCGTCGTATACATCGTCCTCCATCAGCCTGTGCGGCAGATCTACACAACACAACAGCGTCAGAAACGGAGGTGACAGAGACGAAGAAGGGGA
>QFFD01007366.1:0-10883 GCA_003314615.1 Pholiota microspora
AGATATGTACAAGAATTTGATTTGTTGATAGTGATGACGAAGAACGGAGCTACATACATACAGACTGTATCTGAGGGGAGAAAATTATAATTAGGGTAGTAGTCGTGACGACTAGATAATAATAAGTAAAGAAAGAAGGAAAGGCGGACATGATTTCGTGAGTGGACAGTGAGCGTCGGCAGCTAGTACAAGAGGGGTTGGAGCGGTCAATTGGCGGCTAACCTCCGCAAAGGGGTAATGATAGAACAAAAGAAAGAAGAGAACGCCGATAGACATGCAATCTAGTGTGGTTGTACAGAGAGCAGGATGATGGGGGATCGGAGAAAAGCGAATGGAAGGCGTATATGTTTCAAGAACGGATTCGTGTGAAGATTCGTGTCGAGTGAAAAGGGAGGGCCAAAGCGAAGACATAACATCAGGAGAGTTCAAAACAACCACACTGGACAATGTTGACGATGTTCCTAACACAGAGCAGGATATAGACACAAGAACTAGGAAACGGAGAGCACCGATGGCAGCCGGGCCACGAAGAACGTCGGACGATAGCAAGTTGGAGATCATACGAGGGCCGCCGATTGGAGATATCCTCTGAATATGGAGTCCCGGACTAAATAAATCTCAGTATATGCTTTGTAACATCATGGTTAGGATCAAACGCACCGTTCCCAATAATGCGCTGTGTGGCTTTTGTATCCTAAAAGGGGAGGGATATCAGATCATAAACAGACACACGCATGGTCATGAGATAACATACGACAACGCTAGTGAAATGCGTGTACAGCACACGACGATTTTCATTGTTCCGTCGATGAACTTGGAGGAAATGCGCGCGGAAATACTGAACCACAGTTTCGTAGTCGTTCGACCTCTCCCCGAACGAGGTGATGCTAGAAAGACGTATATAAGAACGAATAAGCAGCGCTTTGTACACGCATATACACACTATTTTCGCACTTTCAGGCCTCGATCCAGCTTCGACCGCAATAAATCAGTCTTATCTTAAGAACGTGAGAAGGTTATCTATCAGCATCATCGGTCACTTTAGATAATGGAAGCACATACTGAGGAAGAGGACCAGGTGAACGCTCTTCAAAAGGGCATTGGAGCATATTTGGGTGAACAATTGGAGAGAGTCATCAATCCGATTTGTTCTGGGATCTTCTTCAAGATACTAAAGTGACAGTTTAAAAAGCCGTGCCTGCAAAAAGAAGGAACGTGGCGGTACCTGATCGAAGGCGCTCACAGGGGCCACGAAAATAATAGCGTTGGCATCGTCAAAGTAGGGAACCCACGAGTGCCGTTGCCCACGGGCACCGCCCACGTCGTAGAGGTGCCAGGTGACTGACTTTCCATGGATATTAACATCAAAGATATGCTCCGCGACACCCATAGTTTGAATGCGAGCGTGTAAGATGTCATCTGAGGGTATATCAGTTCGTATATGCGCTTAAATATGGAAAAATATCAGACTTGCCTGTCGTTGGGATATAGTCCGCCGCAGCCACACGAGAGATATGCTTCAAGAAGCTAGGAAAGAAACGTTGACATCCGGAAGGTCAATCACAAGAGAGCGGGACTTACAATTCCGACCATTCGTCCAACTTCAGCCTCCGCTTAGCAATAAGGTGTTTAACAGTCGGGTGTCCCCAGAGTTCGTGAATGTCGTCCTCGCTGGCCTCTAAAAGCCGTGCGACTTCCTCTACCATAGGATCAGGTGGAATTTCAGAAGACACACTTTCTCGCGCCCTCTTCTCGCTGGTGTTGGGACGCTTCTGTTTGATCTTGCCCATAGCGTTTTCGATGGTACGTGCTTGCCACCCGCTGCGTACGTATACTCCACCCTTACCGGAGCCTGAGACGGAAATTCCGCCGCTTAGCCTATCAGCAAGTTGCGCATCCATTGTGATGAGGGGACCCAGTCTGCGACGTAGGTTGGCGATATGATTAGCACCAGAATTGGTGGAAGTAGACGGGCTGCCAGACGTAGATGAGTGACTATTAGAGCTCTGGGCACCGTTGACGTCTGCGACATCCAGGAGGGAGGTCGAAGGAGATGGCTGGTCGGCTATAGCATTGCCATTACCGCGGCGAGTTATTTGAATATCATCCTGAGCGTTGGGGTCATCGACGTCGTCGGCGACATCATCCCACGCTTCCAGTGTGTTGAGGATATGCTTCAGCGAACGGACAACGTTGAAGTATATAACAGTGCGCCAAGATAAGCGTTCCTGATCAAGCGAGTTGGGCTTGTACATGAGCTGGAACTGCTTCTGCAGCGTGGACTTTCCGCTCTCTGCCTGGCCAAGGAGCAGCAACTGGAAAATACAAACGCGTAGGTGAGTATATGCGCATAAATTGTGGGCGGCGGACAGTGGCAGACCTTGACGTCAGTCTTGCGCTTCTTCATGCGCTCGCGCTCCTCCCTCAAATCCTCGTCGATCTGCTCGGACACGCGCTTTGCCTCTGCCTCGCCCTCGAGACGCACGGCGCGCTCTGAGTCTGTCTCTGAGGGGGGCGGCTTCATTGCTGCGGTAATGGGATCATCTTGACTGTACAGGGAGGGGGAGCGCATGGCTGGTGGGGGACGGGTGATGGTCGTAAAGATACAAGCCACGGCCTATTAGTGTGTGACTGCTATAGCTTCTGTCACAATCTCACACTTGATCGTTACACGTCTAATGATGCACAAAAATGGTACTGTCTTCCGCTCCATCATCTTCACAGCCGCACTGACATTTTCGCAGTCTGTGACTCTCCACACCACCCACGGGGACCTCAAGGTCGGTCCCAGCGCTGTGTGTCACAGCCCTGTCTGATTGTCTGCCAGATCGAAATATTCTGCGAGGCCACACCCAAAGCTGCCGAAGTATGTCACTGCCGTCCTGCAGGCGCTACAGCTACTGATCCAGCCCAGAATTTTCTAGCGCTCTGTGCATCAGGCTACTTTGACGGATGTCTTTTTCACCGTAACATCAGGGGCTTCATGGTCCAGACAGGCGATCCAACCGCCTCAGGCAAGGGCGGCCAGAGCATATGGGGCGCGCCATTTGCAGACGAACTTAGGTCGACGCTGAAGGTCGGTGGTTCGCCCACTTTTAATGACTCATTTCAGCCTCTGATCCGACCCGCACATGCCTTCCTAGTTCAATGCCCGAGGCGTTGTCGCAATGGCCAACTCAGGTCCCGACACGAACAAGTCACAGTTCTTCATAACGTACGCCAAGCAGCCACACTTAGACGGCAAATACACCATTTTCGGGAAGGTCATCGACGGCGCCGACTCCGCGCTTGACTCGATTGAACGCGTTCCGGTGAACAACAAAAACAAGCCACTAAACGAAATCAAGTTAACAGGCGTATGTGTTCATCTCACCTCGCCTACGCCGGTTTCTCAACAATATTTTAGGTCACAATACATTCTAACCCGATTGCGGATGCTCAGTTGGTTCGAGGATGAACACCGGAAAGACCGACTAGGGAATGCAGACACCTTGAACAAGCGCTGACATGGGTCGTGGCATGACAAGCCCGGGTCTAATGCGCGGAAGAAGACAACGAGCGTCTTCTACTACTGAAGCTTCCTTGCTGGATAGCCAGTTGCTCGAATGTACATGTATTAATATTAATCGCCTCATTGACGCCGCGTACCCACACCACGTCGATGTCCCTTGCCTCCAGCTAGGAGGCCTCTTTGCCTGGTCGTCCCGCGTTCAAAAGCTCCAGAATTATACGTTCAATATCCCTGTTACTGTGTTCATTCCGTCCAATCGTTTCCAAAGTCTACCGTCCAATCATCGTTTGATGAATCCCACAAGTTCTTTCTGCAACTCTTTTTGTCGACGCGCTTTCTCAAGATCATCAACGCTGCGGAGGTCGTAAACGATGTCGCGCGTTTTGCCAAAGTATACCTATCGTTGTTTTGGAAATTAATGGTAGCTGTAAGGGCGAGGGAAAAGACGCACTTCTTGCAGTAAATTCCGCATCTTTATCTCAATCTCCTCAATCATTTTGCCAATATTCGTGATGTGTGATGCGCTATCCTGTAGAGGCCAATCCTGCTCAGTCTGTCAAAGGGGCGATGATAGATGCGTGAATAACGCATTCAAAATATAGGATATAGGATAGACAGGGGAACTTACCTGTCGCGTCATGCTCCCACTCAGACTGACCTCCCCATCGCGCTTCCAGTTTTCCGGTCCCTTTTTCTCCCCAGGCACCTTTGCATCAGTGTCTGTCCCTTTTCTTGTCACCAACTGAAGCATGACAGTGGACGTCAGCTTATAATGGGCCTGTCGTCCACGCTCGACGGTCTCGAAGACGTGAATTGAGTCCCATGAGCCTGACGGCTCGTACGGAGTCGCAGGAGTCATAGCTTGGGAGATCATCAGCTATGTTAAGTATCAAATGTTGAATAAATGCCATATGACGGACTTTTCTTGAGAACGACGACGCCAGCGAAGTTGCTACCGCCACTGGGATCTTCTGGATCCCAGAGAAATACGGAAGAGACACCGCCCTCGTAGTACATCTCGCGATATGTATCGAACGCTTCGTTGGCCTGGATTTCGAGTTTACGCATCTTCGAGGATGGTAGTGCCCCGTCATCAATCGGTGGATCGTACTCGTTCGACCAAGGGGACCTAACAGACCACAAATTGGATCAGTACATGATTATCAGAGAAAGCTTCCAAGCCAATTCGGATGATAGAACAACTGATACGCATGTCTAGATTATACGGCAACAACTCAACCCGCGTATGACCACGATTGATGAGTGCGATAGATAGATAGTATCTACACACCTATAGCTCTCTCCATCGCGATTGTAATCGCAAGCAAGGTATTCGCGCCCCGTCGCCCGATCTACCATGACCTGCAGTGGTTGATCGACGCTCTGCAGCAGGTCGTCGGCCTCCTCAGGACATATCTCAACCAACGTGCTGACGTTCTCTTCCGTTCGAGTGGGCGGGAGCCGCCGCATTAGATCCAGCATAGAGTCTATTACGTCCGCCATGTTGTCTTGTCAAAGAAATGGATGTGGAGCGTGTTGGTATTGAGGTATAGATGCGTTGGGCGTTGACAGTGGCAGTCAGGCTGGTGAAGGACTAGAACAGACAATATTACCAAATCGGGAATGTAAGTCTCCATCAGTTGATCACTCAGCGCTTGGGCCGACTTTGCAGGAAATCCGAAGGGAATCAAGAATTATACACAGAAATAGACCTTTCGAACGATAAATTAATTCAAAATAACTATACACATCCAATCGTAATTACGCCATTGTCCCTTGCGATTCTACTCGACCTAGTTCCCCTGAGCGCTTATTGTGAACGTAAAGCGTTTCGTTCCCGTCGACAATTTTATCAAACGCAGGGAATTCCTTCGTTGTATGAGAATCTACGTGACTAGAGTAGAGCTGGAACATATGCTACTCACATGGTGTGGACGAGACACATCCGACAATATGTCCCCTTGAGGAACAAAAAATACCTCTCCATAACTTGCCGTCTTGGAAGAAGGGGGAAGCGTGCATTCGTTCCACGACGCCGTTGGTGAGTTAGATATCACCTTCATTCGACTGTTGAGGGCGACCATCATGGAGTTCGAGTACGCCTTTCCTAGGATCAGAGCGCATGATTGATAATACGGGGGGTGTCCGGGAAGGTACGCCAACACCAGGACCGCGATGGCGAGAGCAGCTACAGCGAAAATGAGATCAGCATGACTGTTACGAAGGTGTATTCTCAACCTCACCTGTTAAGGTACCCGTCTCGATGGTCAGCCGAACGACTCTTGTTACTATATCGTGGGTGTACTGAAACCCTGTATCCCGTTTACGTAGCTGTGTTACATTTCGAATATCAATCAGCCTGAAGACCGTCTGTATTTCCAGTTTCCACGTACGTGGTAGGTCATAATCCCTGCAATCAGGAGATCACATACGGCGCTTCCTGCTTCCCAAATCTGAAAGTAGGTAAGGACGTCAGTTGGTAATAAGTGTGCCTGAATTTAAGCGCTCACCCCAGTTGTGATGAAAGATCCTTCTTTGAGGAAGACTCGGCTGAAAAATTGGGCGTTCTTTGTCTGTATCCCAATTCCAATGGCTCCCCCTAGTTGCACAAGAGAGAACTGACAGAACACACTAGTGAATGGTTTCCCGATGAGATACATCGATTGACACTCACTGTGATAATGATTGCGACAGTAAGTTTGGATTGTGTGATTATTGCAATCCGATAGCTGTAAAAGCCTTGTGCAACGCACGCAACTAGGTTCTGTATTAATCCCTTGTTCGAAGTTGGTGAGGAGACGTCACTCACTTAACCCGGTCATCACTGGTATTGAAAACCAGGCGGTGCTCACTTCATCAAGTAACAATGGATTGGTGAACCCTATAGCGAAAAATTTGAATGCATCATGGCTGATAAGAATGGTCTGTGCTGTCTCTAGTAGGAGTGTTGCATAGACGGTGAACTTCAGTGGTAGACGATCTTTGGGAAAGGCAGTTGTGTATAGATCTGGGGATCCTTGTAAGGAGGAGATGATGTAGGAACAGTCTGAAAAGCTTACAAACTTGAAGGACCAGCACGCCGTATAACGCCCAGTTGGCGAGAAACCCTACTAGCTAAAGGTGAATAGCCTGGTCAATGCCAATTTGTAAGTCTCAGGAAACTTCACGCACGAGCACTGTCGCGCTGCGAGTAATGGAGATTTGAATAAGGATCGGAGTAATTTGCAGCACTCGGGACTCACGTTTTGATGACAATATCAGGCAGCTTCGTAGGCGCCGGCATCGCTCAGGGAGGTGTAGGGGCGAGAGGCCTTGAGGATTTGAAGAGAGCTGGGAAGGATTCGTGTCCATGGGCTCGTTGTTAAGAAGGCCCACACAAGCGAGGCCCATTGACATAGCACATAGAACCAACTCTACTACTCCACTCCCTATATCTGTTTTCAAGCATATTTATATACGAAGAAGACCACATATCACCGATAAAATGCGCACGACTGTTCACTGTCATCAAGAATACGACCACCATCTGAGAAATTTCAGAGCCCACATGTCTTTTAGAACTTGTGTTCTCTGATGTGAGGGCGGCTATCAGCTACGAGACAGATGTGGGGTCTGGAGAAGAAAACTTTACTTGCGCTTAGATAGTATACATTCCGTTCCATACGTTCTGAAGCTTGTTTCCAACCTTGCCACCTTGCGTTGCAGGCCGAGAAAATTGTTTGATGTTATCAACGCTGTTGTATAGAAGGCAACTACAGTGAGCGGCGTACTATGGCATACCGTGGAATACCGTGTGCAAGACTTCATCTTATCGTAGTATGCACTAGCATTCGGCCGTCGCCGATCAGAGCGCTTCGGGAAAGGGCTCGGGATGAAAGTATCAAGGTGATGTTGAGGTGATGTGGGAAAAAGTCGCCCAACGCATCAGTGGCACCATGATCCGTGTTCGGGCCGATGCAGGTCTCGAGTTACGAGCGCACCTGGGGCACGCACGCTTTACCAGAAATTCCCTACGAAACTCCGTACATCTGTTGGAGTTCTGAAAGGCAGGTCTGTTTCTGTTTCTGTTTTATCTTACTAGATCGAAGCTTGGAAGCTCCCTCAAGCCGTCGGATGCTATAATATTCCCCACACTGGACTTTAACATCACGTCAGAGCTTAGCAGCTTGAAGTTGAAACATAGGACAGCTTTGTATGTATTCCGTCTCGTGTTTGCTTCAAGAATCGCATACAGAATATTCAGTGTGTGTTCAGCGTCAAAGAATAGAATATTGACAAAAACTTGTATATCGATCAGAATGTATTTCAAAGACATTAGTAGATAAGCCTTTTCAGTGGACAGTGGAACTCAGCCATTTGATCGTAATCTATGCTCTAAAACAAGCTCTATAGCTCCCACTATTCATAGTTTGAGCATGCCTCGCATCTACCTCTCAATACTTATGTATATATATAGGGTATATGTGCAGTACTGACGAAGAGGGTGTGCAGGTAGATCTATGTACGAACAGACTGTAGGATTTCAGTGGCACGAGACACGCAGACATCATCATAGATCGGAAACCCTCCACGGCTTGTAATCTCAAGATACATGCGTTTACGACATTCAGACATCACAATCTTAATTCTCAGATTTCCAGATTATGTTAGAAACTTGGAAGCAAAGGATTCAGGTGTGACAGAATCGGATTCTACGCCCTAGCCTCGAGCTCTGAAAGTCCCCACTTGGGTCCATCCACGGATGGAATGCTACCGGCGGTTACCGGGCGTGTCGTTGCGTTTCGTCGCCTTTGGCAGTGGGAGAGCGAACGAGGGGTTCAACAGAGCTTCTTTGATGTAGAAGTGGCAGTGTTTGAGAACAGATCTGGAGGTTTTATCGGTGCGCTACCGCAAGTTAAATCATAGACTGAGTGATAACTTTTACCACAAATGTTTGCGCTTGCGATAAGATCGCCCGCTCGTCTTTGCGACAGTATTTATAAGAGCACAATTATCAGTTCACGATGATCTCATTATCGATTTACAGAGCTGTTCTCAGGGAGCGCATTGCATAAGGTCCTTACAAGCAATAAGGGCGCTGTCCGTGTATGCAGCGTTGTCTTGTACATGAGAATGAAAGATGATATGCAATTTTTTTGACCAAGCCTGGAGATATGAACATCAAAACACAATCTAAAAAGAAGACTACTGAGTAAGCTCCCCGCCCCTCAGAGCTCTGGCTTACGCGGCTCAGCTATACCTAACCTACAATCAGATTCATTTCCATCAAAATACGACAGCTTTTGTGCTCTGAAGACACGTCACAGTCCTCATGATCAGGAGTTAAAGTGGGTGGTGAATTCTGAAACTGCGGTATACAATTGCAATAGCTGTCTAGTATCAAACATGAGCGCCCAGAGCTCTTTTATTACAAGTCTAAATAACACTCGAAGGTACACACGAGCGGCGCGATTGAAGATTTTTCGGGAGGCAGCATTGGCAACGATGGGAGGGCGAACGGCTGCAGCACATCCGTTTGATCGCCAGTCCAACTTGAAGACTATTTATAGAAGTCGGACTTGATGTCAACCTCCGTCCCATTATTAAATCGATAATTAGCTGCATGATTTGCGCAGAGATTGTCTCTCGAATATCTGAGTGTATAAACTCTGTAGAGCTATACTACTTTCCTTAATGACTATTGACGCTGACTACAACGCAATATCGTCTCAACTTGAAGAGGCATCATTCGTACTACTAAGACATGGGCAGTCAATTTGGTCGACCATTTGACGGCTCAGAGTAGAGCATTCACTATCTCTTAGAGGAGCCTCCGGATTGAATCTACTTTTTTGCGGTCTTCCACCATTATTGAAGATCCGAAAACAAAACTGTAGATACCAGTGAGAAGCCCGATCGAGGGCCTTGGTAAATCAAGAAAAGCGGCTCATGGAGTGTTGCAAACTAGGCTGGAATTTCTCAGTACAAGATCTCAGTCTGAGGTATATATTTGTAGCATGGTACGAGGTAGAGCATGGGACCCCGCGGTTCTTCCATGAGTTCTCGATCCATCTGTATACAAAACTTTATTGTGCGCCACAATCGTGGTTTTGTTTCTCGTAAATACGGCAAGTGGAAATCATGCCAGCAAACCTTCTCATACACAAGTCGTAGATCTCGAGACTTGCCTAGAGAAGCTACGAAGTTTAATTCCCACTGTTTTGCATGTACTAGAGCGCTCAGTCCAGACACCCAAAAGATAAGATACCAATCAGAGCTTTTTTGACCGCTTGAGCTCCAAATTTCAGCACAAACTAAATTTTCAGTATTGGCCAAAATGCGGTTAGAACTCCGAACTGCAGTTTGGTTTGCTGCATATACAATGAAAATATTACAAGTCCTAAAGCCCACGCTGCGCGCCCATTATATATATGTCAGATGGGAAACACTACTCTATTTGATCATCTATTTCTGGCGAAGCTTCGAAGTTCCCAGAACATATAGGGCATACCCTCTGCCCTCCAATTTTTGCTTGGACAGCAGTTAAAACCTAGTAACGATGACAGACGGGGAGGGGCAGAATAGAGCTATCTTTAATCTGATTTTTGATTTCTCGTTGTCAGTATGTATACTAGTACTACTTACCGTGCTTCTTTTTATAAACAGAACCTGTCAATGTATCTGCTTGTAAGAGGTGTACTCCTCCTCGCTGATGTCGGCCATGCTCATTAGGCGAATAATTTTAACCTGGGAGGCCAGCGCAAATGGGTCAGATGGCAGAAAACTTTGGGGCAGCTGGATGCACTGGCTGTATCATATCATTGAGATGGGGGTTAGTAGGCTTTCGTTCTCTTTTCGGCTCTATCCAAGCTTGTGATGCGTTCCAAGTATACATTAGACATTGAACGATATACCGTATCATTCGAATAACTGTTCGATATTTCAGCCATGAACTATTGGAACTTCGTAAGAGTTTGAGGGTCGAAGGGACATGCAAATATGAGCTGGGGTTTCGATAAGTATGTGTTAAAGAATAGATGAAATGCAAGTCTAAGAATGAAGCTGCCGAGGTCAAGCGCCCAACTTCATGGAATTGCAATCTTATCTATACCTGAAACCGAAGATGCATCAAGGATAACGTTAGCCTTACGACAACTACCGAATTGCCTAATCTTGATGTTTCTTTCCTCTGTCGCCGACCTTCACTACTGGTAGCAATCTAAAAGATAATAGATGACCCACATACCAGAAGATGGATGGGAGGTCATTCCACTGCCTTTATCCGATCGTTACATTACACCTCGATCAAGTGGCTTTGCGTGAGCTAGAGAACCATGCATCAGCCCAACATCAGCCTAACTGGGTCAGCTGCCATCTTCGAAGAATCGACACA
>QFFD01007407.1:0-26156 GCA_003314615.1 Pholiota microspora
CGCGTCACCTCCGCGTACGCAACTCATTAACTTGCTACCTCCTCCTCCTTCACAATCCACTACTACCCACTCCCTACTTGATGTCAATGGAAGATATGGAAAGAATGATGATGCAGCGCGGCGGCCCTCCTCGTGGAGATCAGCCCACACCAGACAAGTGCGTAGATTTCTTCGTAAAACATGATCTCTTACTCAAATCTGTAATTTATAGCGGCGAAGTCATTCATATATCCTCATTAGCTCTCCTTAAGGTCTATCCTGTCGCCTAATGCCCAAAAACTCTGCTCAAACTGTCGTATAGATGTTGAAACATGGTCGTGCGGGTGTACCTATGGAAGTCATGGGCCTCATGCTGGGCGAATTCGTGGACGAGTACACAGTCCAAGTCATCGACGTGTTTGCTATGCCCCAGTCCGGTACAACTGTGACAGTAGAATCGGTAGATCACGTCTTCCAAACTAAAATGGTGGATATGCTGAAACAAACTGGGCGGTATGTCCGCCATATTCCCGAGGCCAACTAGCTTATGCTTACTCTCATTGCGCAATTAGCCCTGAACCGGTCGTGGGTTGGTATCACTCTCACCCTGGCTTTGGATGTTGGTTATCGAGCGTAGATATTAATACTCAACAAGTGAGTTCTCCATTAATCTGTCCCCTCTCATCCGTTGCTAATCCTGCTTGTATCAGTCCTTCGAATCCTTGGACCCTAGATCTGTTGCAGTTGTCATTGACCCCATACAGTCAGTTAAAGGAAAGGTGGTCATCGATGCATTCCGCCTCATCAACCCTCACGCTGTCATCTCTGGGAGAGAGCCTCGGCAGACGACCTCAAACATCGGCCATATCAATAAGCCCTCAATACAAGCCCTCATCCATGGCTTGAACCGCCATTACTACTCGATCGCTGTTAATTACCGCAAGACAGAACTCGAGCAATCCATGCTCATGAATCTGCACAAGAGAAATTGGACGGAAGGTTTGAAGTTGCGCGATTTCTCTCTGCACAAGGAAACGAACGAGAAAGCTATCAAGGTAAGCTACGCGTTTCAGTTTGACGATCCCAGGTGTAAATAAATGTGTTCCCCGCAGTCTATGCTTTCTCTTGCAGAAGCTTATAACAAATCTGTCCAAGAAGAGTCGACGCTTACAGCCGAACAGCTCAAGACCCGACATGTGGGAAAGCAGGATCCCAAACGACATCTGGAGGAAGCAGTGGAGAAAGCCATGGGGGATCAGGTTGTGCAGAACCTTGGTACAATGCTGCTGGCGGAGCTCTAGAATGATTTGTTTTCCTTGTACATGCTGTTTTCCTTTTTTTCCCAATAACAGAACAATCCGGGTTAATTGGAGCGACATTGAGACAAGTGGAGATAGTACCCACTCTTGTGGAGGCAACTGACCTTTTATTTATGCGTCTTATAATACCTGATCACAAGCCCATGTAACGTGCCAGCTTCTTGGATGTTGGGAGTGTCGTAAGGGGACGTTTGTGAATTCGCACTCAAGGTTTGATATTAGGAGTGATACTTCTGTCCATCTTCGGAGTGGCAGGAGTAGCAGTGCAAGATATGCAATCATCAAGACCTTCCTTCTGACCACTCTGGAAGCAAACAGGAATGGCTTATCTCGCATCGGCACCAATGGAAAACTTTATTATACAGTGGATCTGGCCTCGACCCCTTGTCACTCACTCGTTGGAAGTGCCTCGCAATTTCGAGGAAGGCCGTAAGCGACCGTACTTAAGTGATATCGTCGGTGCCGCGCGCGCGTATCGATAGGTCCATGGGACTTGAAATAACGCGTCAAATATTAAGGCGCATTCGGTCATGCCGCTACTCACAGAAACGAGAAACCAAGTTGTTGGGTCGGATTAAGAGACAGACGTGAGCATGTCGGTTACCTCAAGATAAAATTCCAAAGAGTACAATATTATTAGAAATGGCGTTTAAAGCCTTTGCTGAGTGTAGGAATGATGCCCATCATCTTTGCGCGCCGAATGGTCCTGCCAATGAGGCGCTGGTTCTTGAGCGTCAGCTCATTGTCGGCGCGCGTTTTGATTTTGCCCATCTCGGAAACGTAGTTCGAAAGCAAGACGGAGTTATTAGTGAAGTGTCGAGGATCAAGGTCGAGTTGGTGAAAAACATCTGTATGATGAGTTATCGCTGGCCCAGGGGCAACGCCTTGTTTCTTATAGATCTTAGGTTTCCTTAGGAGATGCTTGTAGGTTAAGGAATTGGGTAAAAGGACCTAGAGGCGGTGTAAGGGCTACGTCAATCCGCTGGCAGAGGTATAACATACCTCCCCTGCCTTAATTATTTTGTAGTCTGTTGTAAAGATGAGAAAACATATGTGTAGTGCTAGAGAATGAACTCACTGGGATACGGTGTAGTGTGCAACGGTTGTGTGGGCGTTCTCGGGGGCTGTTTGGTAGCGGTATCGTCCAAGATGCCGGTGAGCGAAGAGTTCACTACAATTGATTTGACGCCCGCTGTGGTGGAGAAGCAACGGGAGGAGAGACAACGCGCACTGTGGCGGACGGAGGCCAGCATTTGGACGTAGTGGTGGACAGTCACAGACGAACAAAATACGGGGATGCGGTCACGCAGGGCGGTGGTTCGCAGATGGCCGAGGCGCGATTCAAATTGGCCCCGTGGCAGGACCCAGCGGACCCTGTGACATACAATTGTTACGCGCATAAGCAGGGTTTCACATCGTTTGTGCCGTCGAAAAAAATGAGAGGGAGCACGGTGGACGGCGACGAGGGTGGCGTGCAGCAGGGTGCGGCTGGAGACAGGGAGCGGCCGGGGCGCAGACAGGAAGTTGGTCGCGCGCGCCGGTGCACAGACGGCAGTAATTATAAATTGGCGAAAGATCAGTTCAGCTGTTTCGTCCGAACCGTAATGTCGTCCTGACCCATATCCTGCTTTTCTTCCCTCTTCCTCCCTAACGACCTCCCCACCCTCGCCCGCCGTTACCCACGGCCGGCGTCGTGCAAATGTCAGATACCAACCAATATATACGACGACAACCTCCCAGCCCCCTCGTCTTCTCCCCGGATGCCATCCTATCTCCCGTTCCTCTACAGACTCAGCAAAGCATGGCAAGCATCAACCATGGCTCGGGCTCCAACACCGTTTCCATGCCCTTCGTCAGGCGTCATGTAACCCGTCGCCTCAAAGCCGCAAAGGCAGAGTGTGATAAGGAGCTCCAGCGTGTCACCAACAACATTACTGTCTTCTTTGAAGAGCGTCTGCGCGAGGGCGACCATGAGACTGAGCGAGATCGTCGCGAGAGGGACTACGACGTGCAGCACAGCGATGTTGAGCCTCTTCGTGACGCCTTTGTCTACCAACCCCATGAATTTGGATCGACACAGCAACTGGATGAGTATAGTTCCGATGGCGGATACGATGTTGAGCCTGAGTACCATCGACATGGCCGACAGTGTGCGTGTATCTACATATTCCATAAATTGTTTCACCTCTAACGCTTCTTTATCACAATTCTTTCCCTATCGACCATGCAGTATCCACCGCTTCTGCTCAGATGAGCCCTGTATCTTTGCGCAGGCAAAGCGGTGCACCATGGGACAGGCCACTTAGCAGTTCCGTCTCGTCCAGTGCCATTGCTTCTAGTCCTGCTTCATCGACCATTCTACTGCCAGAAGCGCCCATTACGCGCAAGCAACCGCCCCAATCAGCCTCCTCAACCTGGGGAGGTAGTGCATCTTCTCGTCGCCTCTCTCGTACTATCCACATTCCTACTAGGTCTACTCAATCTGGCCAGAGCTCTCGTTCTACTTCCCGATCGCGTTCCCCTTTACCACCTCTGTCTTCTCATCCAAGCTTCTCTGAATATGCTATCAATTCTGGCCTCAATCGGAGGTCGTCTCGTATTCTTGTGGACGACCCTGTTGATCCAATAATGACCGCTCTATATGAAATCATTAGCGTGGCCACAGACGTAACAGAAACGACCATCGCACAGCTTACCGCTCAGCCGAAGATTATGGAATCCATCGTGCAGCGTGTACAGAACATTGGAAAAACCTGGGATGATCATCCAGATTGGCACGGACGGAACTGGTATGTACAAGTGCTACTTGCCGTCGCGAGCCTGAGTCGTGTGGTTGAGTGGTGGGAGGCAGAGAAGCAGTTCTGGAATTTTGACGAGAACGAAGATGAGCAAGATGAACCGCTGATGTTTGTTACTAAACCTGCGGGTGATCTCGAAGCTCTGACCTCGTCAAGTTTGCCGCATGTCGAATCGGAACTTGACAATTTCAGGCTCAACGACGACGACGATCAGAAAGTCCGCGCGAAGACGCCGCCCACTGTTACTCGAAAGTCGCGCGATGGGCATACCAAAGATGTCGCCACAAACTCTCGGCTTGCTCTTCCAACTCATGTGAAAGCTACCCCGTCCCCCTCACCTTCGAAGACGATCGAAGCGGTAGAATCAGCTCGTGTACTTGCGACGGAACGTCTGAGGCTGCAGGCCGAGACCGCCCAGAACCAAAATATCGTTGTAGAGCTGAGTCTGGACGGGGACCATTTCATCTGGGTAAATCATGCTTGGAGAGTAGTCGTTGGGCAAGTCTCCTTTACCTTTTATGGCAATTACTATATTAACAATCTCTCAGATCAGAACCGGAAGATCTTCCAGGAACACGTATCTCAAGCCTGCTCTCCCGCGACGATTGGGGCGTTTTCAAGGAAGCTACACAACGACTTCAGGAAGATGATTCGCATACCGTCGAGGTTTGGTTCAAGCTCCAGGTTGAGCCTACTGTCGATCATGACGCGTCTGCAGGCACACTCTATCAGCAGATGGAGGGTAAAGGAATGTTGATGATTGATCGCGAAGACGGTCAGCCTTCGCATACTATGTGGGTCATCAAGCCTATTGCGCCTGCTCGATTCGAGCACGATACATTGGCTATCCCCTTAGATGAGAATGACCTGGCACCGGAACCTGCTTCTACGATACGATCCACTTTCCAGGAACGCCCTGCCACCGAACCTGTTACGCCTTTCCCTTTTAGTCAGCCCATCAGTATGGAGCCTATCCTTTGCCGTATCTGTGAATGTCAAATACCCCAGTGGTACTTTGAGAAGCACAGCGAGACGTGCGTTGAAACGCATCGTCTGGAGGCTGAAATTATTGAATGCAACGAGTCTATTGCTGAACTACGGAATACCATTCGCGATTTATGCGTAGCTGTCGACCGGCCTTCGCCATCTGCTGTTCCAGAGTATCGCGGTATGCAAATATTCACCCCTTCCCCATCCCCCATTGTCTCCTCCCCCCTGCAACTCTTCCGGGCCAACAAGATGCAGAGACTCGGCGTGAAAAAGATGCAGAGGCGCCTTTTGGACCAGATTGAGGATATCCTCCAAGTCGCTTCGGAAATTCAAATGCCATCCTTGAAGGAAGAAGAGGCGAAGGAACCTATAGAACGCCAGCGACTCCTTTCACCCAGCTCTGAACGTAAAATTTCCCAGATTCGGCAATGGTCGAAGCCTACGACTGAGGACGCTGCTCTTGGACAATTACTGCAGGACGCTGAGCGTGTCATGAGGCAGAAAATCGATAACGTTGTGCGCATGCAGAACACTATCCGTTATTCAGAGAAGATTTGGCATGAATGGCAAGACAGGATTGAGAACGCGTTGGCGGAGGAAGAAGGATCTGATAGCGACGATGGGAGCGATCCAGATGGGAAAGAGGGGGAGGGCGAGCCCGAAGTCAACGATCAGTCTAATACCATTGCGGAATACGGTGGTGGTGGTATGCTCTCGAGTCAACGGCCTGTCGCGCCTTTCCCTGTGACATCTTACACTCCTTCCAACTTCATGGCGGCTGCTATCCGCCCCACTGCAGTTTCGATGATAACCTCCGGCAATCCCAATCTTGGACCTCGACAACAATTACAGGCAACAAGATCGTCAACCCCTTCTTCTGTTTCTTCGCCATTGGCGCTTGCAGCGCCCATTGTAGCGTCTTCGTCTCCTGAAGAACCCATGCCGCCAATGCTACTCGACGAAAGTCCTAGCAGCATTGGTCTCAAGAACCGTAAGTCTATTCAGAACTTATTGGAACCACTCTTCATTGTCACACCGCCGACATCACCGCTCGTTTCAGCGCGCGACTCAAGTTCTGGGTCACTAACGCGGGAGTCGTCCACTAAACGCTCCCACAGACGGCATTCGACTGCAAACCTTCTAACCAGCCCTCCGGCAGCGGGCCCTTTGTCACCTCGTCTTACTTCTAATCAACCCCTGTCACGGACAACGCCTACCTCTATCAAGGACTTCGACATTATCAAGCCGATCAGCAAAGGCGCATTCGGGTCCGTCTTCCTTGCAAAGAAGAAAGTTACGGGCGATTACTACGCAATCAAGGTTCTGAAGAAAGCTGACATGATTGCGAAGAATCAAATCACCAACGTCAAAGCTGAACGGATGATTTTGATGAAACAGGCTGAGTCACCTTTCGTTGCAAAGCTCTACTTCACGTTTCAGAGTAAAGATAATCTGTATCTGGTTATGGAATACCTCAACGGAGGGGACTGTGCAGCGCTCATCAAGAGTCTTGGATGTTTGCCGGAGGAATGGACCAAGAATTACATTGCAGAGGTAGTCCTCGGACTAGAGTACCTTCACCAAAGGGGGGTTGTTCATCGGTATACTATCTTTTTCGCTTTCACATATCAGATACTTACTGATAACTTATGAATAGTGACCTGAAGCCGGACAATTTGCTTATTGACTCTCATGGCCATCTAAAGCTCACGGATTTTGGCTTAAGCAGGATTGGTTTACTTGGGCGACAGACTCGAGATAGTCAGATCGGTCGACCTATAACACGATACAACTCGCGATCGCGACCACCGTCAATGGACTCTGGCTACTTGGCTTCTCCTCTTATTCACCCTGACGGCGCCAGCGGAGGTTCGTACTTTACGCAGCGGACAAACATCGTTCCCCGCATTGGGAATAGCCCTTATCTACCTCCTACAGATGATTATAGTGAGTCTAGCGGTTCAGAGTCGGTCTCTGGTCTACATGCTCGGCGCAGCCTCAAACTGGCGGAAAGCCCTTTGCAGTCCTTTGCGACCGAATTGACTACTGATCTCCGCTCCCATTCAAATTCGAGCGCCGGCACACCTCCTGGTGAACAGAAGTTTGTGGGTACACCCGATTACCTAGCTCCGGAAACTATTCTTGGACTCAGAGGTGACGATGCAGCTGTCGATTGGGTTCGTGATCATTTCCTTCTTTTCGATGAACGTCCGTCATTAATGTCTTTTTTTGGTAATAGTGGGCGTTGGGTGTCATCACGTATGAATTCTTGTATGGCATTCCACCATTCCACGCCGAGACCCCAGAAAAGGTTTTTGAAAACATTCTTTCTGGCAACATCGAGTGGCATGAAGAGTGGATTGAATTTTCTCAGGAGGCGCGCGATTTCATGCAGGCATTAATGACTATCGACCCCAATGAGCGACTCGGATCTGGTGGAGCTGAAGAGGTCAAGGCGCATCCATTCTTCGCTGGGATCGATTGGGACAAGGTCACGAGCACCGAGGCCGCATTCATTCCTCAGGTCACAGATCCTGAATCTACTGATTATTTCGATCCTCGAGGTGCTATACCGCAACTCTTTCATGACGATGATGCAGTGGCTTTCCAGAACCAGACAAGCCTGGACAGTCCTACTGGTAACTCCGGCATGCCTCCTCCTTCTGCGCCGGTACCCATTGCTGGTCGCGAGCCGCCTCTGTCTGGTGGAAGCGACGACTTTGGTTCGTTCAGTTTCAAAAACTTGCCTGTTCTCAAGCAAGCCAACGACGATATGATACGCAAAATCAAGACAGATCAGATGGCGCCTCTCACTCATGCTTTGACAGAGCCAAATTTCCATCAACGAAAACGGAGTGTATCTCAGCGCATTAAGAAGCCTCCTAGTGTCGTTACTGACATGGTTGGTAAGATACCTGCTGGTCCACCTTCACCCGCCACCTCGACGTCCTCAATGGCGTCCTCCCCGTCAAGATCCAGCCTCCCTCCTCCCACACCTGGGAGCAGTACTGGTCATGTTCGGAAGCCATCTGAATATGGTGCAGTAGAACGATTCAAACTAAATCATATGGAGGGCGTTGATCGTCGGAATTCTATGCCTAGCAGATTGCGAACGGCATCGGTTTCGAGTGCAGGAGATGGCTCGGGCTCAGAGACATGGCAGTCTGTGGGTAATGGAAGTCAGCCTGAATCGAATACACCTCCATCTTCGGTTCACTCAATAGACTTGCGCAAAGGTCCCGATCCAACTGACCGCGCCGTGACCGTCTTGCTTGCGGAAGATAACCCAATTACTGCGAAAATCATTGAAACTCTGTTGATACGGTTAGGCTGTCGCTGTGTGGTTGTTGCAGATGGTTCCGAGGCCATCAGTGTAGCAATGGGAGATATCAGTGAGTCTTTCCTTTGCTTCTACCAAAAAAAAACATAGCTTATGAACGCTCAATAGAATTTGATTGTATCCTCATGGATCTTCAAATGCCAGTTCGTGAGTGTTCTCCTTCGCGTATTCTGTCCGAATCTTCTTCTCATGTTTGAACTTCTCAGTCGATGGAGAAGGTGCTGCACGGTATATCAAGAGCACCAATGGCAAAAACACAAACACGCCTATTATTGCCATAAGCGCATATAGTAGCACAGACCCAAACGAAATGAGCAATGTCTTCACGGCTTCCCTTGCAAAACCTTTGCAAAAGGCAGATCTCATTGGTACCTGGGATTCACTACATCTACGCGGCTTTCTTTTCTCATGAAAATTGTTTTAGCTGTTATGCGACAACTCGGGTTCAAAACTTCTCCAATGCAACACGGTGGGGTTGCACATCCCAAGGTTACGGCGTCTCACGTTGCTCCAATAGCTCTGCCGGTTTCCTCAAGTTCATGAATTGTATGCCACACTTTCTTGCCTGTATCCCATTTTTAACCCACCCGTTTTATGACGATGTTCTATTTGTTCATACCCTTCATCATTTTCGAGTTACTTGTCATTTTTTTGTCACTCTGACACATTTTCCTGCACGCACTCATATCCCATTCACGACGACCATATAGCATTTTCTATACATAACCATCCCCAGCCATGTCCTGTAATTTACGACCTAGATACTGTTGCAGTTGATTCAATTAAACACTGCCCCGGCCCTCATTCAATCTAATTTTGAACGTGGGATACCTGGCATCCGAGCTCGTCCCTTGAGCGCTAGTTGTCGCAGAGTTGTATCTCCACCATCTATCATTGACGCCCAATCCATCGTACCTGCCATTGACTACCAGGGAGATAGCCACATTGAACCTTGATCCACGCCTCTTGTACACAAATTCTGACAGTGTCACAGGATATTGGGTAGGCGCGCACGCAGAGAGATTCACCGATACTGCAGATGCATGCCTAGGACTTGTGATTTTCGCATATCATGTCCCGCCGACCCACATATCCAGCAACAACCTCATATGGATCCATCAACCCGAACCCAGAGGAGCTAGTACAGTCGCCCGTTGGTATGCGCAGCGACCCAAATGCGTATCCTCAAGTATTTGACCCAGAACATGGGCCACAGACAGTCCACAGATCCGACCTCTTCTTCGTGAACAACTCCCAGATGAATCCACGCCAGAACAGCGACTTCCCTCACCGATTCTCCAACGCATCCGCCCCGCCAGTGTCGAATCAGTTATACCCGTATCACCAACAGGCTTTTCACCACTACTCACCGCCCGCGCCACCCCCACCACCCGATTTCTACCCTCAGTATCAGCAGCCGCCACCGAACTACCCTCAAGCACGGGGAGCCTATCCACCGCTGGGCCCACCACTACCGCCCAAACCAATTGTATATCCTTCTATCAAAACTACCACTAATTACGAACAGTATGCCGCAAGACCACCCGCAACTCTACCGCCGCCTGGATCGTATCCGCCACCGCCTTTACAGTATGAAGCTCCACAGCCACCATACTTTGAACCTCCACCGCCCCTACCACCACCACCTCCTCCAGAAGAGCCCCCAGAATCTCCGGTCGATGATCCTAATGAACTCGCAATGGCGCTGGCGCTCTCCCAGTCCGAATCAATCGAACATCAGAAATTGCAGGAGCAACTCATGAATCAGGAAGAAGAAGATCTTGCGAGAGCGCTTGCTGAATCGATGTTGTCGACGGGTAGTACTTCCGATCCGTCTTCCGACCCATTCTTTGCACCGATGCCCAGTGAAAGCATGACACTACCGAATAGTAAGACAGGATCTATCAGGAAATCACCTTCACCTCCTCCGCCCATATCTATCAATTTACCGGCGCAGAATGCTTCAGACCCCGACCGCTCCCCGAACATCCCTCCCTCTGATAACTCGTTCCCTGAATTTGGACGTCACAATAAATGCCGTCCTCTGGTTGAGAATGTGCCAAATGGTGGTCAATCATCCACCATCAATGTGCAACATTCGGACGAGGAGCCCTTTGACAGTTACTTGACAGCCTCTGAGCCTACCACTGGCGCTCTATCAAAGAGACTCAGCATCGCAAGTATCTCATCGTTAGCATATATGCAACCTGAATCGGATCCAGAACCAGTAGAAGGAAAACACGTAAACTCTACTACGAAAGATAATGAAGAAGATGTACAAGACGGAAGAGACGTTCCTAGGTCCCCCAGCATCTCGAACCTCGAATTAAATAACCTTGAAGACTTGACACCTTCCAAACCATTCGTCTGCAAGGAAGACTTGACTGTGGTCATTCCAGACGAGTTGGTCGAACCTCACGTACTTGTATTTGATGACGAGGCATATGCCCGCCAACTTGCTGCTGAAGAAGAGGCGCTTGCGGCCCAGGAATATCAAAATGAAAAAGCACGCCCAATGCCTATATACGACAAGGACCTGGGTCAAGCTCTGCCATTATATGCGCCTGATAATCAACAGCACAACGTTGGCGAGGGACCTTCACCGAACCATCATTCTTATGTTGAGCGGCAGCCCATGTACCCTTCACACAGTTATAATGGGACATCATCCACACCTTCGTCTAGCACCTACTCCAGTGCAAGCTCTGCTTCCCAGCAAACAGAACATACCCCACCTTTCTACGGACGTAGAGCTTCCGATCCCAACAATTTCAGAGCACCATTTCCTTCATCCTCCGGTATGCATACCATGCCTACCATCCCATATTCTCCTGTGATATCGTATCCGACGCTGCGCACCCGCCGTGATACAGAATCCGACACTCATTCCGAGGCCAGTCACAACTCTCCAAACCATACTACTGCCACTGCACCCGCAGCGGTTCAATCCGCGAACCAGAACTCTTCCCCACCGCCTGCATTCAACGAACCGCAAACACCCGCAAGCGCTATTTCAATGACATCGGCAGGTGTACTCAACGCGAACCATTTCCTTGACTCTACATTATTGATGGGCGTTTGTATGTGCTCTTACTGTAAATGCTGATTATATTATGCTCACAATATTCTAGCTATCGGATTCAAACCCCCGCCTATTTCACCGAGCCTTCAGCCAATGGAGGATCCTATGCCGAATATTATTTCTCTTCCGTACGCACGGTGTCCGCCCTTGCATCTGCAAGCACCCAATTGGAGCCACCTCCTTCGTCTGATGGCCCGCTTAAGTGGGACCCGCATTGAGCCAACTGTGGAAGCTATGGCGGTTAATAAAACTGAGCTCAAGCTGCGTACTGTGGTTCAGTTTATCAAGGTATGTGTAATCAATGTCACCTGTCCACGAACGAATATTAACGTACTCCCGTTGAACAGCCCAACCCTCAGACTAATGACTGGCGCACAATTCTGTGGTTCACCATCGACCATCCTGTTCCTCCCACAGTCCCCGGCGCATCACGATATACTGCTGCCAATCCAAATTTATTACCATGGTCGTACACGCTATCGCCTATCCCGTTGCTGCTACGCGACGCGACAGACACGCATATATCCAAGACCTATACGATACCCGCTTCAGATTCTGTTCCTTTACCCACTTTGCCCATCACATTTCCTAATCTGGCTTTGTACCTCCAGGCGGCGCTTGATGCATCTCGCCGACACTCTGGCGATAGCTCCAGCGGGCTGGGGAAGTTGGGCAAGACGGTTCAATTATGTTACCCCAATGTCGGGCAGACAGGTCTGAGTGAATTTGACATTCCGGAACGGCCAAGTGTGACCCACTTGTTCAAGCGTGTCATTGGACGAAGCAGCAAAGACAAGAAGAAAGGGAAGACTTCCAACAACGAAGAAACCTATCAACTTGTAACGCCATTTGTCCCGGATGAGTGGGGTTGATCATCGGTGGCTCACGTTCTCTGCAGCTTTCTCTGGGACTACGTCGGGTTGACTTTCGACTTTGATCAGCTTGTACTTTCTTCAAATCCTACGCTTTATGATCTCCAGGGATTTTATTATATTATCTATTCTTGATGTAGCTATCTGTTGTAGGAAATGGTGTACTACTAGTAAAATTGATCAAATACACTCCAGTCGTAACGTCCTTTCGGTTTGGCCTTTCTGTCGAAGGACTAGTTCAATGGTGCGCAAATCTTCCTCACTGAGAATATATAGTCCTTCGTCAAGTTTAAAGTGTTTCATCTACTACACAAGGGAGCTGCCATGATGTTTATACCAGAGGCTTCACTCATAATATTAAAACCTATACTAAGGATTGTATTCTAGTTTGATAAAGTACAACATGAAAGCAGAAATAAAAGCCCATTCCCTATGCATTAATAACCCGGAGGCTGGTTGAACGATGGTGGAGGTGAAGTAAGCAAAGGCAATCCAGTATTATTTTGCAAGATGCCCGAATCGCGCATAAATGACATCCACTGTTCGTCCATTCCTGATTCCCCAGTCATCATCATCCCCAAATCGACGAGCGATGAGTCTGACGGGTCAACCTTGATGTCCATTGGCAGATCTGCACTATTTGAATATTGGGTGGGAGCACTGGGACCGAAAGTCGGCAAGTCAGCGCTGATATTGTTGTACGTTGTCGACGGAAGAGGTGTGAACAATGAGGAGGAAGGCGCCCAATTTTGCCAAGAATTTGATTGTTCTGACTGTGTGTGAGTCATAGAAGGAGGAGCGAGCTCGTCATCGGGGACGATGTTGGGTGTATTGTCTATTGAACGTTGAGGCGATAGGTTAGGCGGGGGAAACATAGACAGATATTCAACAAGAGACGGATGGACCTCTCGAGATAGATCAGAAGGGGTTGCTCGTGCGTGAGATTCGCATCCATCAGAAGAGGGGGTTGAAGCAGCGGTGGAAGTGCCATGTTGTGCATGCGAGTGTGAATGTTTTTTCTTATTATTTGAGCTAGTCAACAGCTTGCTGATGAGGACACGCGTTTGGCCACCGAAAAGTGCAAGTTCATCATCACCATAATCGGGTTTATCTGTTGAAAGTATCTTGCTGGGGTTAGGATTACCAGTCCGGAATTGAGAGTAAATCTGGAAGGCTCGTTCGCGCATCTTGTATAGGATTGCCTAACAAAAAACCGTAAGCCAGTTTTCAAATCATACAAATTCAGCTCCCTACCAGACCGCTGCGTGCTCGAAGAGATTGGCTAGCACCCTTTTCAAACAAGTCGCAGGCAAGACCGAGCTCTATGAATGCACTGGAGGCCATACTGGAGGATGGTGATCGCGTTACTATGCATCCTACAATGATCTGTAGAGGAAGAAAATTAGTGATTGTCCTTGAGAATACCAGAAGGCACTGACAGCAGCCGAGAACACTGGAAGATAAACGCTTAGATGATGGCGCATCGCTTGCTGGAGATACACGTACAATGTGTCCAAATACCCCACCATCTACCGCAGAGTTCGGGGAAACGATCGTAATGATTCAGACTTGCTTTGATGATCCCTGAAGCACATCGATATGTTGCAAGGAATGAGGGAGCGTAAGGGCTTTGCAATGGGTTCACGGGGTGATCAAGCATAGCCTGAGCAAAGAAACTCCGGTGTAAATATAACAAAGCTAGAAAAAAATGGTGGCATGTTGAGTACAGAATTCTGCTGATAAATGTCTAGATGTGACTAACCAATTGAGCGGTATTGCCCAAGAAGTGATCGCTTCATGTACACAGACGGGGTACATTCTTCATCTTCTGGGCTGATGAACGCGTTTAAATGAGGGAAGAATGTCTTCTCGCGTATTTTTTTGTCAAGCTCCAAGATGGTTTGGTAATGTGGCGCTTCAGCGGTCAGCGTTAGCTCGACAACGGCAGTCAGCACATCGCGAGCGAATTCGTATTTCCATCGATAATCTGCAGGAGCAGATAGTTTGATTTTGGGACGGCACTCGTAAAATGGTGAACTTACATCCTACGAGTGTATTCCCCTGTTCATCCACCGTCGCTTCGTCGTCTTCCGGAAATTCGGTATCAATATAAGAAAGTCGTATTGAGGGTGGCCTTCCTAAGGCAAGAGACTGTGGCAGTATGAGTTATACAGAGAAACAGATTGACAGATTAACCTTACATAGAACAACTCTGTTGAAAAAAGTTCCCAAAAGAGAGCACGCCTCCTTTGCACCGTTTTTGGGTCCATTTTCCATCTAGCACTATCGCGATCTATTTCATTCATGAGACTGTGACATAGGAGCAGGGCGTTATGCGCTTACGGAGGCCCATCTGCAATTATTTGAGTCAACGGATGAACAACTCGTAAAAAAAAATGAGCTTACGCTTTGAGCTAGTTTAGCGCCTAACGAGGTTAAAGCCCACTGTGATAGATGTTAAATATGCCAGAACCACTGTGCAGAGTTTACTTACAGAACTATCCATCGTATACCGCTTCCCGGCATTTCCATGATAGGCGGCCATCAGCAAGACTGCCTGTACTGTGGCCATTTCCGGTGAATCGAATACTGATCGCAGAGAAAGGCAGCTACGTCCAAGATGGTAGTATATGTCAGCCTCTTTATTATCTGTAGGAAATCGGGTTCAATATTTATTGCCCCAAGTATATGTTACGTTGTACTTACAAGGCTCCAATGTGAGATCGACCAGAGCGCCTAAAGCGAAAACGTAAAACATGACCGCAAGTCGATGTGCAGACACTGTATCCAAAGAGTATGAGCCACTGTTTTTTCTCTCCTTCACAACTTTGTAGATTGGGGACAGAATTGCATCAATGAGTTCTTCCCGTTTGATCGGTCGGAAGGCCCAAGTCGCCTGTTCCATGTACGTTTCAAATAGTGTCCACGCCCGAGGCTCCGAAGGAAGCTGATCAAACAGATATTCCAATGGTTTATCTATGTTTTCATCGGTACCGAAGGGGAATGACGCCGACAGACGAGCAAGTTCCATCGATAGAGGAACGTAAAAATCGTCTTCACTTCCTGGATGAGCCAAAGCTGCGCCTGCCTAGTTTCACGGGACAAAGGTTCAATATCGTACAGAGTATAGTAGCATGAAAGCGTACCATGAATAAGGTCTTTGGGGAGTAAGAAAGTCAACAACAAATATCTTGCAGTCGATGGTGAGCACGCACCTCTGAACCGGCTGATGGTCCAAAGTATTTCGCTTCACCGCTATCACCAAGGGCCATAGCCCCAAAAGCATCAATCGGAGGTTCTAGGGACTCCTTTCTAACAGGCGAAGACTTCTCGGGTACATAACCCTTCTCTGGGCCGAATTTGATTGAGAGTAAATCATCCCTTAGAAGTGGGTGGCATTCGTTAGATACGCCTGATTGGAATATAGCCAGAGCATCTTCCAGCTGTCGTATACGTTGTCCCATCTCTGCGATCTTTGTGTGCAGCTGCGATGTGTCGGCAAGAACAAATCTAGCAAATCAAACAAGGTCATTCCAATGTGCGATTTGCATGAAAGATTACGCACCTTGTTCCTTGACCAGTAGAAAGGCTTCCATTGGGACATATAGAAGGGCATCCTCGACGAACTACAGATATGAGGTGACGGAATTAAGACGGCAAAAAGGCATTCATTTACCACACGAGCCACAGGGAAGCTTCTTGTCGCACCTCAGTTTCAGACTAATGATGAGGGAAGATCAGACAAGGCATTCGAGAAAATTAGAGGCACGTACCGTCGACATTCAGCACATGAGATCTTCGCACAAGTAAGATTTCATGTACTCTTTCAGTCGGTAAATTGGACTATTTGTGACTCACTTCTCCGCGTGCTCGTCTTGAGTCAACATCTTCCTCTGATGTGAGTTTCCGAGTCGCCCGTCGATTTAATGGGTTATGAGAAGGATCCGCAGGCATTCTGACCTACAGACCGAAAAGGTAGTACGAGGTGGTGGAGAAGGAAAGAGGTTATTAATATTCCATCTGGTCAAGAGTGGAAAGGCATTGTTGCAGGAAAATCGGCCCGAACGGATGTTCTTTCTGCACCACTTATCGCGGTTCCACATAGTCCCACCCGCCCTTATATTCTACTTGAAACCTGCAGCCAACTGCCCCGCATATGGAGACAGAGTTTCTGCGCCTATCCCTCTTTTGTTACAGTGAGCAGCTGAGACAGAGTACTCATAGTCATGTGCATCATCCACCGCCGTCATCAGTAGCCGGTACCCGTCTATTTTTGGAAACTTGGACCTCTAATCCACCACACCGCTTCCCCCATTCTTAGATCACTCTAAACCAAATATTTTCTGCACGACGCAAAAGCTGTACCCGCCTTTTACAGTTTCTCTCTCACCGGCAACATGAAGACTTTCAAAGCAGGCTTTGCATCTCTTTTCGCACTCGCATGCTCTACGTCGGCATTAGCGGCTCAACCGTCGGCTGCTTGGGCTATTTCGGAAAGCAAATACACCACAGCACACTCCCTAGGCGATGGTTATAATTTCGACCCACGAGATGGGTGGCAGACGGTCAACATAACCAACCTTGACTATAAGTACAAGCGTCAACAGGATTCGAGTTTGACTGAACGAGCCGGGAAGAAGAGTGTGGGCTCAGCGCTTGGTGACCTTGTAAAGGGTGTGTTCAAAGGGTTGAAAGGGACAGGAACACCGGAACCTGTTATTATTACATGGTATTGATGGCTTCATAATGGTACCTGCTTGCCATCATACTGACGTGCTTACAGGTATACTGGCCACGACTTGAAAAATCCGAGTTGCTGGGCAAATGGTAAATGGGCACCGACAGTAAGTTGAAGAAGTAAGCTAGGGATTATTTGTTGACAATAGAATCAGGATGCGTCATTTGCCGCCGCGTTAACATTAGAGGGATGGGCGAGCCGGCCGAAATGCTTCAAATTTTTGGAACGTTAGTAAACAATCTTCCACTGCAACCAATATATAACTCATCAACTCGCGTTCAGTGTGCAACACCCCCCAAAAATGCGTTTTTGTCCGCGTCGTAGATACGTGTGCTGGTTGTGCAAAAGGATCTAAACATGTCGACTTGACACGCGCTGCATTCGGCAAACTCGCATCATATGATACTGGAATGCTCAAGGTCCAGTTAAGGGGGGCGACAGAGCCAGATACGTGGTGCGTCCTAAATTTCTACAGAGAATGTTTGAAGTTTGAACATTTGGATTCAGGTTCGAAAACTTGTGGGGACCACAGGTTAAGGGTGTCTAATGATCGAAATGCATATAGGTCCTGGAGATCTCCAATTTACATTATGACTGGCAGTGGAAAGGTTTTGTTAGAACTGTATGATCTCAGAAAACTAGTTTTGTATTCACTCACTGTATTATCCTCACACGTCTACCTATCCGTCTGTAAACAGTACCTATGCCTTGAGATTTATTCTCTTGCGCTTTTTACCTTCAGCTATTCTTGCTTTCACTTTGTCTTCGTCCATATCCTCCTCTTCATAGAACTGAGCCGTCCGTTCTACATCGTTCTTCCTACGAATAAACTGCAGTGCAGCCAAATTATAACCAATAACTTCTTTCTGACGCTGCAAAGTCGTTCGTAGATGTTTGCGAAGGGGAATCAAGGTGGTTCTCATGATGCGGTTGGCGACGATCTGGTGATGATGTGTTTTGAGAAGGAAAAATATGATTCTTGAGACCAACGTGATGTTCCACCCCTAGGGCCCGTCAGGATAAAGAATAGTGAATGTATCCGAAATGCGTACCTTCTGGGCCCATATATTCAAATAAACCATCAATGAAACAACTTTGCCAAAAGGAAGGACTAGCAAGGCGTCTTGTAGAGATGTGCTAGGAATTTTCTCGACAACCTTCAACACCCAGGTCTCTGGCTCTAGACCGTACGCAGCGAGCACAGGGTTCCTTGCCGGAGGTTGCATACGCATAGCATCATCCTCCGCCAGACGTGACATTGCTTCTGTATATTCTCTCATTGCCTCTCGGTCAGTGTCGGCAAGATCGAGTGCTTCCATGATTCGTTCTCCGGCCATCAGGGTCTCGCTCGTCTGTTTACTGACGGCTGCAACTTCTGCTTCCGTTGTACCAGGAGGCGCTCCGCCGTCTACACCACTGCCGAAGGGTGCATCGACGCGATTAAGTGAGTCCGCGATCCCGCTTTCATACAACTTCTCAAGTTCCTTTTCGCGTTCCTCTTCCAAAAATAGCTAACGAAGAATTTGATTAGTTGACTTAGAGGGTGAAGATTTGCAAAATTTGCGCTTCATACCGGTTCGTCCAATTTCTCCCAAACTCGGATTGACTTGTCGTGCGAGCCGGTGACGACGAAGTTACCGTAGTGACTGAGCGCCAAAGCCCAAATTTCACCATGATGGCCTTCGAGTTTCTGGATTCCTTCAAACTACCATGCTAGGTAAGAGAATACACAAGGTTCAGAAACAATGGGCATACCTTGTCGCCATCCCAATATTTGAGCATTTTGTCTTTGCTGACTGTCCAGAAGTAGTGCGAATTCTTCTCGAATGCGACCTGCATTACACTTTCTTCATGGGCGAAGATCGATTTATGGCAATCTCCGAAGTCTAGGCCCCAGATTTTGACATTCTTGTCTGCAGAACAAGTAACGATTAATTTAGAATCGTCTGAGATATCCATGGAAAGCACTGGGAGCTGCAATGCAATGCATTAGCATCTTTTGTGTAGACCGAACAACGCATGTAACGTACTTTGTGGCCATAAAGTGACAAGAAAAATTTGAGTGTGTCTTGATAGAAAACCTTGACGGTAGAATCCAAAAGAGCGACTGCAAGAAGTTTGTTGTTTGGACTATATTTCACTGCCAAAACATCATCCGACATTTTCAGCGTGCGGAGATGCACAAGAGATAGGAGCTTTCCACTTTGGACCTGAGAGACGGTTAAAATATGTCGAGTATACGGCGGAAAGGGGACTAACGCTGTCAGTGGTAGCTTTCTTGGTTTCAAATGCCCAAAATTTCACGTCCTTATCCGCACTCCCAGTAACAAGCGCCTCCCCATCGGCTCTGACATGCATTGACCAGACAGTTGCGGTGTGCGCTTTCACTGTTTCAATGAGAGTTGAAGAAGCAATATCATAGATTAGAATCTCCCCTGACTTGGTGCCTATGGCAATCTGCAGAAAAGTAGATGAGAATCGATAGGGGAGGGGAGGAGAAAACATACGGACATGACGATCTCCTGGTAGAAAGGTACTACAAATAGCATACCCACACTCAATAGTTCGTATACACTGCGTAGTTTTCATGTTCCAAATTTTCAGTGAACCTGGAATGTCTTAGTTATGTCTTATCAATGATCTGAAGTACTAATAATTACCGTTAGATGCAGATGCTAGAATTTGATCATCTGAGCTCAGACACAACGTTCGAACGTCCGTTCTGTGGCCAGGAAGATCTACTGAATAATTCCGAGTAGCTTCTGCTTGCTCGTCTTTAGATTTTGTGGGGGGCGGGATGGAGTATACTTCAATGGCGTTTGAAGCAAGTGCGACAAAGAGCTTAGGGTGAATTCATTAGCAGGAAATCATCCAGAGAACTGAATACATACCTGCGGCGCAGTCTTCGAATTGGAAAGATAAGAGCCAAAGTCGAATGACCTGATTTTCCCGCTAGCCCGAACCACAAGGTAGGGAGTAAAGTAGTCGACGATACTTGCTTCGAGCGATTCGTCCCGCTCGTCTTCTTTAGGCTCTTTGCCCTTATCCTTCCTTTGCTCTTTCTTTTCCTTCGAGCGCTTTTTCCGTCTTGCCTGCTTCTTTTGCACCTCTTCTTCAGTACGAATACGGAAGATTTCGACTGATCGGTCGTGGGACTGCACGGCGAGGTAAGGTTCCGTGGGGTGGAATTTTATTTGCGATACTCGACGTTTGGAGGCTAGCGGAAGGGTGGCTAGGGAGTGTATCATTTTTGCGACCTGGCGGAGACGTTAGAACGTATATACGATTGGAATAAAACAAGAGTACCTCTCCGTTTTCTGTCTCTTTAAGACCCTCAGTCAAGGCTTCGCGATCGACTTTCCACGCTTTTAGGTCACCTTCACCACTTCCAGTAAAGATCAAATTTTGTTCTTGATTGACAGCTAAAGACCAAATTTCTGAGCGATCTGCAACAATTGTTTGTACACAGTGTTGGGTAGACAGATCCCAGAGCTTCATAAAGGTGTCCTTCGACGTCGTAAGTAGAAACCCTGGAGCAGCAGCTGTCGATGTCGAGGGTTGATGTTCTGCGACCGTCAGAAACTCGATAGCTGTAATTTGGTCACGATGTCCTCGCAGACTATCTTTTTGTTCAACCACTTTTCAAATTATTGCTAAAAAGGTACGCACCGGTATAGGCCCGCCTCGCCAACAACATCCCATAAGATGATTTCCGTGTCCTGAGATCCAGATGCAAGCCGAGTACCACTTGGGTCAAATGCTAGGGCAGTGATGGACTTTTTGTGTCCGTTGAAAGTAGTAGATACTGATCCACTTGAAGCGCTCCAGATGCGTATAGAACCGTCGGCGTATCCCACAGCAAATGTTCCCGGTCTGGGCGCTTGTACGATGCAAGTGACTTCCTCCCTGTGTCCTGTTTCATGCCACATCGCAACCTAGCTTCCATTGGCATCATGTAGTATTTGCGCATGCTCAAATCTCACCATCTGTCCCTTTTTGACATCCCACACTAATATATCTTCCAACGCAGGCACATATGCTAATCTGCCATCGAAAACTGAGTTGGAGAAAGAGCTGCAAACAAGTCCGAAGGCCTAAGATTTGTATAAGTAAAGATTCAATTGATATAATGTACGCAGATTACCTGTGTAGCCCCGTGCTTGAGATAGCTCTGGACCATTGTCGTTTCGGCGCGCTCGATGTAAGAAGTTGTCGCCCAAGAAAAGTTTTGAGAACAGAAATAGCTATACACGTGATGAATATAGAAGCGGACCGACCCTCGACACTGACAGTGTCAATGACAGGGTAGTCTCACTGCAGGCTTCGCTTCAAATACCGCGACCACCATCCCCATCCCCTCCTTTATGACCATGATGCTCTATCCAGCGAGCCCAGAAGCAGCTACTCGTTTTCTCAAATTTGTGAACGCTTCTCCGACACCTTTTCACGCCGTCCACAATGCCGTACTACGTTTGGAGAAAGCGGGCTTCGAGAAGGCGCGTCTGTACACACACATACTCACAAGATTCAACTTACAGGTATCTCACACAGATTAAGGAGAAAGATAACTGGGAAAAGACTATTAAACCTGGCGGAAAATACTACTTCACAAGGTAATTGGTATTCCCGGTTGCTACAACCCGCGGCTGAACGTATCGCTTCGAACTAGGAATCAATCAGCTCTAATCGCTTTCACGCTTCCTCAAAAGTGGAAAGAGGGAGCTGGACTGAGCATCGTCGCTACACATGTCGACAGCCCCAATCTAAAGGTCAGCGGCCCAATCATGCGATAATTATTGGTTAGCCAGATGATATTGTTTATCAGATCCGCCCTGTGTCTAAACGCACTAAATCAACATATCTTCAAGTGGGTGTTGAAACATATGGAGGAGGAATTTGGCATTCTTGGCTGGATCGTGACCTCTCTGTTGCTGGCCGCGTCGTAATATCTCAACAAGTTGAAGGATTCGCTTCCAAACTTGTCAAGATTGACCGACCCATTCTACGTATTCCGACTCTCGCTATACATTGTAAGCATATCCCAAGTAATCACTTGTGTCAGGACTTATGTTGGTGGTATGCTACAGTGGATCGCGGCGTCAACGATGATCTCAAATTCAATCAAGAGACTGAATTCGTACCAATTCTTGGATTAGTCGAATCTCAGTTGAACGCACCTACATCTAAGCCAGATTCCGACAACGACAAAGAGAAATCGGACAAAGTTATCAGAACTGCGTCCAGCATCCAAGACAACCACCACCCTGCGCTGCTTTCCCTGGTCGCAGGTGAACTATCTATCGCACCCGAAGAAATTCACGACTTCGAGCTGTATGTTTCTGGACTTTCAAAAATCGATTTGCATTATACTCACGACTCACGTTAATGTAGCTCTTTATATGATACCCAGCCGGCGGTTCTTGGGGGAATCAACAATGAATTCATTTTCAGCCCACGAATGGATAACTTAGTTTCCTCGTAAGTTCCATGTTCTTCTCACACGACAATTTATACATTTCCATATAGCTTTTGCGCTGTTGAAGCTCTGGCAGATAGCACAACTGCGCAATATTTCCCATCACTAGATGGAAATGTCAACTGCATCGCGCTCTTCAATCACGAAGAAATTGGTAGCGTATCGAGTTCGGGGGCCGAATCTAGCCTTATTCCATCGCTGCTCAATCGTCTCTCGCCTACCCCTGCATCGCTCGCACAGTCTATCGCACACTCCTTCCTTATATCCTCTGACATGGGACACGCACTTCATCCTAACTATACATCGAAACATGAAGAAAATCACAAGCCTGTAATGAACGGAGGCGTCGTTGTCAAGACTAATGCCAAACAACGATATGCAAGCGATGCCATTTCGACTTTCATCGTCAAGAAACTTGTCGAGCGTAAGGGCGGGAAGGTTCAAGAATTTGAAGCGCGCAATGACATGTGAGTCTTTCCCCATCTTTGAAAGACTCTCCTAATCAGCTTTATGGCGATGTTAGGCCCTGCGGTTCTACCGTTGGTCCCATGCTTTCAAAGATTGGAATCAGGACTGTGGATGTTGGTAATGCCATGCTGTCTATGCATTCAATTAGGGAAACAGCTGGGGCGCACGATGTACAGAGCGCTATTGACTTATTTGGCGCTTTCTTCGAAGGGTTTAGCGAAATTGATAGCAGCCTAACTGTTGATTGAAAACATGATAATACTAGTCAGAATCAGTACTTTTTGTTCATCTTCAAAATGACATTAGGGTATGGAATACAACAAGAGACTCCGTAATAAGGTACTTTTGTGTTATTACAAAGGAAGAATGTATGGAGTGATTACAAGACGAATCGAAGTTGTCGCCTATCGTCTTGCTTTTTTGGTAGGTGGTTCAGTAATTCTCGAGTCCGATAGCACACTCCGTTTCTTCGCTGTGCGCGTGTAATGTGTTAGAACCCATTCGCGTTCTGCCTCCGTTTGTTCGATAGTGCCCTGTCTAATTTCATACGCTTATACGCAGTGTTATTAAGTTGACAGTAGCGAAACAAATTGGTTGAACGTACGTTTCATTTCAAAGCGAGGACCAACTTCTGCTAATTGTACCTCTCGTCCTATTTTGACGAAGACATGATGTCTAGAAACAATCTAAGCAAGACAATGATGCAAAATTTAATCTTATGGCCCACCTGAAAGATACAAAATCGTCCTCGTTGGCAAACGTCATAACTCGCTTGCTGTCTTCCTTGGGGACGGGAAATAGGTATTTTAGCACATCTTGTATACGCTCTCCAAGTTGTGAGCTGAAATTCTCGAATATAAGGTGGGGGTATTGTTCAGATACTGTCGAATTTTTATATGTACTTATATCATGTCGAAGAGCGACGTTGTTAAGCGTGAAGTAGACAGTAGGTCCGTGAGGGAAATGTGAAACGATTAGGGCGTCTGGTGTACCACGGTGTTCGTGTACAACTATTAGATCTGTCACATCGTTTGCTCTGCATGCTTCGGCGAGTTCTTTGACGACATAATTTCCTCGATTAACACGATGCGAATTAGGGAAAACAAGCCTCAGTTCCTGTTCTACTGGGTGAGATTGAATACAAATGAAGAATAAGACGTAAGCAATCACCTTCGAGAATTGCATCAGTTTGGAACTTGGATCCCGGGAAGTTGTAATGACGATTTTGGGGTCTTGCATGCCTGCCCGTGAATATTCGTTGTCTATGTGCGTTGTCGGTTCTGAAATGGAGTTAGTACACCAGGAACGTATTTTCTTATTGTGGCTACACACCTGCTTGTGCGTCATCGAAAGCCAAGTCCTTTCCAAGTCCCTTTGCACTCTTTTTCAGCTCTGTGGGCAAAGCCTTCCCGCTTGCGAGACTCTCTTTCAACTGTTGCTTGCTGTCGTAAGTTTGCCGTTCTTGAGCTTCCAATGACTTGGAGTAGACATATTGTCGGCGTTCACGGGCTTGTCTCCTAAGCTAAAAAGATATCAGCAAATTGAAATTATTTCTGAGGATAGCTGCAGACCATGGTGCGTTGATAACTGGGAAGAGATAATGAGGGTGTTTGGTGATGAAAGCTTCCCAATTGAACTCAAAAGTTACATTTGATGACTGTGACAGCTTCATGCGCAATGTCACATGTCACAGCGTTCTGTGGCTTTCGCGCTCAATGCCTGCTCCAACGTTATGACCTCTCTACAACGTCTGTCATCGATAAAATCGAACGGCTACAATGCGGATGCTCTTGCCATGCAAAAATTTATATAAAGATCAAAACTACGCCATCGTCCTCCTAATCTGACCGCCGAAGTGACTTGATCCTCGACAATCGCGGTACTGTCGGTTGGTACCTGCTCGCTTTCTTGGATACATGTTCTCTCAGGTCCTCAGCGAGTCACCCTCGTATCATCGCGGACCTTCATTGATGTCTTTCCCATACAGTATACTGATTTTCTCAGCCTGGCTTCTTATACTTCTTTACAGAGCTTGTGATCATGCTCTTCGGGAGTGGAGCGAAACCGGACAAGAATAAATACTTCGAGGTCCACTTAGAGGCCTTCCTCTTTCGCTCCAACCATAACTTTCTCTACAGAGCCGATTGCATGACGTCGATCGCACTAATCTTCAATCTGAAGGCCAGAAAATGAGAGCTATGGACAAATCGAAAACCGATCGACTTACAGATGAGAAAGGATCACCATTGCACATTGAACTTGATTCGCCTGCATTTGAAGAGGAAGTCATATCCACCCGACTATCCTTGAGGGGGCCGAAGCTGACTGCAGCCATCGCTTTCGTAACTGGAACAGGTTTCACGCTCTTTGGGTAGGAAAGTTAAATTTTGCCAGTTCTTTCTCATTCACCTGTCCAATAGTTACGACCAAGGGGTTATGTCGTCCTTATTGACTGCTCAACAGGTGTGTCGGTCAGTAATTTGATAGGCAGTTTCAACATTCATTCACTATCACAGTTCGAAAAAACCTTTCCTCAGGTAGTGGTGGATGATTCACATAAAAACCATGCAACATTACAGAGTCTTTTGGTTGCTATCTACGTGCGTCTCAAACAATCCCGCCAGTTTTTCCATAAATGATCCAATCATCGATCTGCAGGAGGTCGGTTGCTTGACTGGAGCCTTATCCAACCTTTGGATTGGAGACAGACTAGGCAGACGGCGTACAATAGTATTGGGTGGAATTCTCATGATCGTTGGTGCTATACTTCAATTTACATCCTTCAGCTATGCACAAATCCTCGTTGCTCGATATGTTACTGGGCTCGGGAATGGTCTCAATGTAAGTTTGGACAGTGAATGACGGGCGTTTCCAAGCTTACAAAATATTTACAGACATCGACTGTGCCTGCATACCACGCTGAATGTTCACCTGCAGCTAAGAGAGGTAGTCTTATCATGATAGAAGGTAGCTTAATAACATTTGGAATTATGATTTCGTCAGTAATTTTTCTTTGGGAAATTCTACGCGATACTAACACAATACAATTAAAACAGATATGTGAGCCCATTCTTCTCATCTAAAATGTACTATA
>QFFD01007417.1:0-18055 GCA_003314615.1 Pholiota microspora
ATTCGTCTTCCAAATATTTCCAGATGATGTCATCTTGCAAGGGGGGTCGACCCTCTTCCAAATGTTTTGTGCCCTCCCAGATGACATATGTAATATGCCATATTAGCGTGTTTACGCACTTTAATTGCGTCGCCATTGAGTTGCTCGAAGTTCATGGAGTCCCTGTCCTTTCAAATAAACTGGTTATTCACCTGCCTGATGATCTGACCACTCAGTAGAGTCAAATTTGAGTCAAAGTTACTTGCTCAGCTGAGTCCTTCAATTTCTTAAGAATGTTTAATAATATTAATGACACACCAGCCACTGTGTCTCTTCAGTTCCTCCAGAATCTCAAGTCTTGTAAATACTTGCATGCATAAGAGAATGATATCTGAGGACTGCGAGGCATAATGTCGAATATTACTAAGCAATTTGGAATAATATCTAGGTCTGGAAAATATTCGTTACGGGGTCGACACAGCCTTTCTACATTTTTCCAGATCAGCTCAAAAACTGATCTGGAAGTTCCAAACTGTTCTAAATACTTACGGGAAGTCATCTACTGTAGCATTTCGACTAAGTGTTCATGTCATATGTCATTTTGGATCCTGAACACTCCTGTTTTAGCAAGCTATTATGCTAAAATCTAACATTTTCTTGTTTACCGCAAAATGGACTATACATTTGACCCAAACTGTTATTTCTGTGTTACTTAAGTCCATTTTCAGAACCTTTTATGTCTGTCTAAATACCAAAAATTTCTGTGCACCAGGTTAGTGAACACTTTTTTGGTCATGTCATATGTCATTCCTGCCCATGAACACTAGTCCCAATGAACACTGCGTGTCATATGTCATACCCTGTGAACACTTGGTTGAAATGCTACAGTAATGAGGTCGTAGGGTTACTACATACCGACGCAACGAGGCTCGGGTACTTCTTCCACGTAAATGTTCTACTTATGGGTTAGTTGCCCCAGCCATCATATCTTGCATGAAGAACATAAACCTCCCCGTGCACGTAAACACCGCGCTAACCTGCAAACGGCTCGGATACAAACCTGAGCACAGAGAGTCGAGACAGCCTCAGATCCCGAGCAATTGGTCTTACCCAATCCCAGAAGCCTGTTTCCAAAAGCAAGCGTTTGCAATTGATAGGAGCAGAACGACCTATTTTCCAAGGTAGAACATGCATCGAATTTTTTTGGCACAAGAGATGAGCGTGGAGGCGCCTGGAAAATGTTGTACGTTTCCTGCAATCTCAGCCTCCTGTCTGTGTTAGTCGAAGATTAGAAATACGACGTTGACGTCAAGAACATGCCCGTCGTTATTTTGCGCTCTGAAAACACTCGTGGTCCCCGCATGGAGGCTTGACAGGACCCTGCTGCCGATGCCGGTGTGACGGAGTATCTTGAGCTTCGAGGACTCGTTGCGCTTCATTGGCTCCTATTACATCGATGAGAGATTGCATTTTTTGGGTAGCACCCCAGGTCCCCGACCAGTTCAAAAATGAGACCGATCGTGTTAGAAAAATTCAGACAGAGCGGGATTTGGACGGAGTGCCTGCGGATGGGGGAGGGCAGAGTAGCGAATTAAGTGTGGGGAAAGGGAGACCGCGGGGGAATGATGGACGCTGGTCCAGAGCGCAGGCGCGTATGTCACGTGCGGCATTCAAAAAATTCGTTGGGGCGAGGGGGTTTGGGGTCAGGGTGATATATAATTTGTAGCAGGCCCCACTGCTTCTTACTTTCGCGTCTACGTCGTTAGACTTTCCCCCCATCCTCAAAAACAGCGGGCGCCGTCCTCGCAGCGAAAACCATGGCCGCGACCAACGGCTCTGCCAACGCAATCACAACGCGCCCCCTTATTCTCTCTCTGGGCCAAATTAGAGTGCGTATGCGTTGTCTGCTAGTCTTCTGTCATTCATATTTTTCCTGCAGATTTCCATCCCCGTTTCCACCAATGCCGACGAGTGGATTGCCGCCGAAGTCTTGCGGGACGAGTTCACGCACATCCAGTCGCAACTAGACGCGGTTGACGCAACCGCACAATTAGAGAACGAGGCGGAAGCAACCGTAGAGCTTGCCGCCCGTTTCCTCTCACTCGTCGCTGAGAGCGTTCCAAAGGATCTCCAGTCGACCCATGCACGTACTGCCCTGCTGCTCAACGTGCTCAAGCACTTTACCGCGTCATACCTGGCATCCCAGGACATACACACTCTCGCATCGACATTCGACACGGAGACACGTCAAGTCGTGCTCTCCGCATATTTCCAAGCAGTCGCTTCACTGAGGGCACAGAAAGTTTCAAACATACCCTCCCAACCAGAGTCGGCCCTTCTCGCGGCCGCAACTTCAGGCAAAGCCTCAGTATTCGCCCTCTTCGGAGGCCAAGGAACGAACGAGGTGTATTTTGACGAGCTCCAGAATCTATACAACATCTACAAACCATTTGTCGCTCCGTTCGTACAGACCGTTACCGAGAACGTGCTCGTCCCGCTGGCAGAAGAGGAAGCGGAATCCACTTTCTACACCAACGGCCTTGATGTAGCTTCCTGGCTCTCTGGCGCGGTTCCCCGCCCTTCTGTTGCCTACCTCGCATCAGTTCCCGTGTCTTTCCCACTTATTGGCCTTACCCAGCTGATCCAATACCTCGTTGTGTGCCATGTCGCCAATATTACTCCTGGCGACTTCCGCAGCCGCATTACCGGCACTACTGGACACTCCCAAGGAATAGTTTCAGCGGTAGCAATCGCCGCTTCCGCAACTTTCGAAGAATTTGTCGAGAACTCCGAAAAGGCGCTGAAATGGCTCTTCTATTCCGGCCTCCGTGGCCAGCAAGCATTCCCAGTTACTTCCCTTGAGCCCAGCATCGTTCAAGATGCCGTTGAAGGCGGCGAAGGCGTTCCAAGCCCTATGTTGTCGGTCACCGGCCTTTCGCTGAAGGAACTCGAGCCTCACATCATCAAGACGAACAAGCACTTGCCTGCCACATCGCAACTTTTCGTGTCTCTCAACAACGGTCCCAAGGCCTTTGTGGTCACCGGCCCTTCCAAGGCGCTCTTTGGTCTCGTCACCAGTCTGCGCAAAGTCAAAGCACCATCCGGTGCCGATCAGAGCAAGACCCCTTTCTCCCAGCGCAAACCCGTGTTCTCCATCCGGTTCCTGGTTGTCGGGGTCCCTTACCACAGCGGGTACTTGGCAGAGGCCACACAGAAGCTGATTGAAGAAGATCTTGAGGACGAAGAGCTCTGGGAGGCGAAGGATTTGAAGATTCCAGTCTACAACACGGAAGATGGTTAGTTTCATTGAGCATCTTATTTCTGACAGTATTGACGGTAGATTTAGGTTCCGATATGCGCGAGCTCACGACTTCTGTTACTCGCTCCCTCTGCGAGCAGATCTTTACCTCTCCCATCCACTGGACGAAAGCCACCGCCTTCCCTGAGACCGCCACGCACGCCATCGACTTCGGCCCCGGTGGCTTGAGCGGTATCGGCCCGTTGACTGCAAAGAACTTCGAGGGTCGCGGCGTTCGCGTCATCGTTGTCGGAAACAAGGCCAAAGGCGACGCAGAGCTTTTCAGCTCGACTAGCGTCAAGTACGAAGATTGGTGGAGCAAGAAGTGGTCTCCAAGTCTCGTTCGCACTAGGTGAGTAGTATGCGGCGCTCTCAGATGTTCTGTGCTTATATTGTTTCAGCGATGGCGAGCTCCACCTCGACACGCCCTTCTCTCGCCTCCTCGGCAAGCCCCCCATCATGGTCGCTGGAATGACGCCTTCGACCGTTAAGGCAGGATTCGTGAGCGCCGTTCTCGACGCCGGATACCACGTCGAATTGGCTGGTGGTGGACACTACAACGCCGCCGCCCTTCGTTCGAAAGTCGCTGAGATCCAGAAACTGACTCCCGCTGGAGTCGGTATCACATTGAACGCCCTCTATATCAATCCTCGTCAGTTCACGTTCCAGCTTCCTCTCTGGCAAGAGATGAGGAAGGAAGGCCTTCCCGTTGAAGGTTTCTGTGTGGCCGCTGGTATCCCATCCACGGAGAAGGCCGTCGAGATCATCGAAGGCCTCAAGGCCGCCGGTCTCAAGCACGTCGCGTTCAAGCCAGGATCCGTCGACGGGATTCGTCAAGTTATCAACATCGCCGCAGCTAACCCCGACTTCCCCATCATCATGCAGTGGACTGGAGGCCGCGCTGGAGGTCATCACTCCTTCGAAGACTTTCACCAGCCCATCCTCGCCACATACCGCTCTATTCGCCAACACGCCAACATCTCTCTCGTCGGCGGTTCTGGTTTCGGATCGGCGGAAGATGTTTGGGAATACCTTACCGGTGACTGGTCCGTTGAGCGCTTCGGCGTTCAGCCCATGCCTTTCGACGGTTTCTTGTTCGCCAGTCGCGTCATGGTTGCCAAGGAGGCGCACACTAGCTCCTCTGTCAAGGACCTCATTGTTGGTGCCGCCGGTGTCGACGATGCTGCTTGGGAAGGAACGTACACCAAGCCCACCGGAGGTATCCTCACCGTTCGCTCGGAACTGGGCGAACCCATTCATAAGGTCGCCACTCGCGCCGTCAAGCTTTGGAAGGAGTTCGACGATACCGTGTTCAAGCTGCCGAAGGAGAAGCGCGCGCTGTGGTTGGCTGAGCGCAAGAAGGAGATTATAGATAAGCTGAACAAGGACTTCGCTAAGCCCTGGTTCGGATGGAAGAAGGATGGTAGCGCTGCATTCGATCTCGGCGATATGACCTACGAGGAGACTGTCTTGAGGATGGTGCGCTTGATGTTCGTCGCGCACCAGAAGCGTTGGGTGGACAAGTCGTTGAGGAATTTGGTTGGTGACTGGTTGAGACGTGTCGAGGAACGCTTTGCGGGTGTCAACGGTGGCGGCCACAAGCCGTCTCTCCTCCAGAACTTCTCGCTCTTGGACGATCCCCTTCCCTTTGTCTCGACTTTCTTCGCCAAGTACCCTCTCGCGGCAGAACAGCTCCTCGCTGCTGAGGATACTGCATACTTCCTGGCGATTTCGCAGAGGCCGGGACAGAAGCCTGTTCCATTCATCCCTGTGCTCGATGCGAGCTTTGAGGTCTGGTTTAAGAAGGTATGTGGAATACATGTGATTTTTCGAACCATGTGTGCTCACTAATTTTATTGTCGTTCTCAGGACTCTTTATGGGCTGCTGAAGATATTGACGCCGTGTTTGATCAAGATCCTCAGCGCGTGTGTATACTGCAAGGACCTGTGGCTGCGAAGTGGTCGGTTGTGAAGGATGAGCCGGTCAAGGAGCTGCTCGGGAACATTAACAAATCGCTCATCCAGCGCCTCCTTGAGCGTAAATACGCGGGCGACGTCTCTGCTGTCCCCGTTGTTGACTACCTTGCCGTTGAGCCTAAGGCTATTCTTCAGTCCCTTCCTGGCGTCGTTCGCACGCAGAAAGGCAGCACCATCACATACAAGATTGCCTCTACTCTTCCCGATCGCTCTGCTTGGCTCGAGCTTTTGGCTGGCGAGAAACTAAGCTGGCTCCGTGCTCTCATCGCTTCCACCACCATCGTCCAGGGCACTTCGTACATTGACAACCCTCTTCGTCGCGTTCTTATCCCTCGTGTTGGCCAGAAAGTCGTCGTCGAATATTCGGGATCATTGGTTACTTCTGTCACCCTCTATGGCGCAGCTCGTTCATACGGCGACCATATCGAGAACTTCAAGGCCGTCGGGATCACCTACGACTCCAAGACTCAGCATATCAGCGTTACAATGAACGAGGAGCGCCGTGGCAGCTCCATTCCTCTCGTCCTTAAATTTGTTTACAAGCCTTCGCAGGGTTACGCGCCCATCCACGAGATTGCTGACGATCGCAACACGCGCATCAAGGCGTTCTACTGGAAGTTGTGGTATGGCGACAACGAGGTCCTTCCTGCCATCAATATTCGCGACAAGTTTGTTGGCCCCGCTGTCACCATCAAGGCCGACGATGTTGAACAGTTCTGTGCTGTTGTTGGTAATCAAGGAGAGTCGTACAAGGCTGTCAGGACTGAGAAGGTTCAGGCGCCTATGGACTTCGCGATTGTAACTGGCTGGCAGGTGTGTTCTTTCAATTTCAATGACGAGTTTCTTGTACTGACAGATCTTTATAGGCAATTATGAAGTCGATCTTCCCAAGTGCCATCGACGGAGATCTCCTCAAGCTCGTGCATCTCTCGAACGGATTCCGCATGGTTGACGGCGCGAAGCCTCTTGCTGTTGGCGACGTCTGCAAAGCCGAAGCCCGTATTATTTCCGTAATCAACTCCAATGAGGGCAAGATCGTCAAGGTCAAAGGATATGTCTACCGTGACGGTCAACGCGTCATCGAAGTTGTGTCGTCGTTCTTGTACCGTGGTCGCTTCACCGACTACGAGAACACCTTTGATACCACTGAAGAGCCGGACTACCAAATCCTTCTCGAGACCGATGCCGATGTTGGTGTCCTCCAGTCGAAGGAATGGTTCGAGTGGGAGAACGAGTCGACCCCCCTCCTCGCGGGCGCGTCTCTCATTTTCCGCATCCAGTCGCAAGTCTCGTTCAAGGACAGGACGGCTTACCGTAACGTTTCCGTATCGGGCGACATCTTCGTCCGCAATCAGCTCAAGGTTCTCGTCAAGGTTGGCTCCGTCGATTTCCAACAAGACGACTCGCAAGGAAATCCTGTTCTCGCTTACCTCCAACGCCACGGCGTTCCCCTTGGCCTGACCACTCCTCTCGCCAACGAAGGTTACACTTTGACCACTGCTGATATTCCTACCACATTCAATGCTCCTTTGACGAACGAGCCTTACTCGAAGGTTTCCGGTGATTTCAACCCTATCCACATCAACCCATACTTCTCATGTCTAGCTTCTCTTCCCGCTACTATCACTCACGGCCTCTGGTCCAGCGCTGCTACGCGCCGTTACGTCGAGAATGTCGTCGCTCAAGGCCACCCAGAACGTGTTATTGCGTACGTTCTCTTTTTTTTTGTGTTGCTTTGGCTAGCAATTGACATGTTTTTATAGTTATGACGTCAACTTTGTCGGAATGGTCATTCCTGGCGATAAACTGGAGGTCAAACTCCGCCACATCGGTATGCGCGACGGAAACATTGTCGTCAGCATCGAGACTACCAACGAGCGTGGCGAGAAGGTTCTCCAAGGATCCGCAGAAGTGTCGCAACCCACCACCGTCTACGTTTTCACTGGTCAAGGTTCCCAAGAGCCTGGAATGGGCATGGACTTGTACAACAGCTCCCCGGCTGCTCGCGCCGTTTGGGAGGGCGCCGACGCCCATTTGCTTGCCGTGTATGGCTTCTCCATCGTTGAGATCGTCAAGGACAACCCGAAGGAGAAGACCATCCACTTCGGTGGTATTAAGGGTCAAGCCATTCGGCAACGCTACATGGATATGACATACGATACTATGGACAAGGATGGTCATGTCAAGACACTTCCTCTGTTCGCCGATATTGACGTCCGTACTCCCAAGTACACCTTCAGCCACCCCAACGGTCTCCTTTTCGCCACTCAATTCGCTCAGATCGCACTCGTCGTCACAGAGAAGGCTGCCTTCGAAGACATGCGCATGAAGGGTTTCGTACAGAAGGATTGCGCCTTCGCTGGTCACTCTCTCGGAGAATACTCTGCTCTCGCCTCGATTGCCGATGTCCTCCACATCTCTGCCCTCGTTGACGTCGTCTTCTACCGTGGTATTACTATGCAACGCGCTGTGGAACGCGACTCTGAAAATCGCTCCAACTATGCTATGTGTGCTGTCAACCCCAGCCGAATCTCGCCTACTTTCAGTGACGCTGCTTTGCGGGAGGTTGTTGACTCTATCGCGACTATCTCCAGCTCTCTTCTCGAGATCGTCAACTACAATGTCGAGGTACGTCCCACTTGCTGTATTATCATCCAATTAATTGAATTTGCAATGTTGTCTAGGGCCAACAATATGTTTGCGCTGGAGAACTAGTCGCTCTGCAGACTATGACCAATGTCTTGAACTACCTCAAGGTGCAGAAGATCGACATCGCTAAGGTTTGTCCATCTCGTTATGTTCTCTATGGACTCATACTGATTTTAATTATAGTTGACTGAGACATTCAGCGTCGAGAAGGTCAAGGAAATGCTCGGGGACATTGTCAAGTCATGCTTTGAAAAGGCTCAAGAGCAACAGAAAGCTGAAGGCTACATCAAGCTTGAGAGAGGATTTGCTACCATCCCTCTTCCTGGTATCGATGTCCCCTTCCACTCTCGCTATCTGTGGGCTGGTGTTATGCCATTCCGTGCCTGTAAGTTGCTGTTGGTCTAAACTTGGCTCCGTATCTGATAACATTACTTGTAGACCTTTCCAAGAAAATTAATGCCGCTCATCTCAACCCCGACATGCTCGTCAACAAGTACATTCCCAACTTAATCGCGAAACCTTTCCAGGTCACCCGCGAGTATGCGCAAATCATCTACGACCAGACATCTTCACCCAAGCTAGATAAAGTCCTTCGAAAATGGGAAGAAGACCAGTGGGCAAGCCCTGCGAACCGTCAACAACTTGCGTATATTATTCTTGTCGAGCTGCTCGCCTACCAGTTTGCGTCTCCCGTACGCTGGATTGAAACTCAGGATCTTCTCTTCACGACATTCAACTTCGAGCGTTTGATCGAGCTCGGACCTTCCCCCACTTTGACTGGCATGGCTACTCGTACCCTCAAAGCCAAGTACGAAGCCCTCGATGGCTCAATTAGCAGGACTCGTACTATCCTCTGCCATTCGAAGAACGTCAAGGACATCTACTATCAACATGAGGATGAGCTCGCTGAAGCACCCACCTCTGAAGAAGTTACCCCCGCTACGTCTTCATCTGCTGCTCCTGCTGCCGTCCTTGCTGCTCCTGCTGCGGTTACTGCTCCTTCGGGCCCTGTTGCAAGTGTTGAAGATGTTCCCGTCAAGGCTGTCGACATTTTACTTGTTGTTGTTGCTCAGAAGTTGAAGAAACGCGTCGATGAAATTCCTCTGTCTAAAACTATTAAGGACCTTGTCGGTGGCAAGTCCACGTTGCAGAACGAAATTCTCGGAGATCTTCAGCAAGAGTTCTCCTCCGCTCCAGAGAAAGGTGAGGAGCTGCCTCTCGAGGAACTTGGTTCCGCCTTGGGCAATGGCTTCAGCGGCGCTCTCGGCAAGTACAGCACTGGCTTGATCTCCCGTCTAGTTGGAGGCAAGATGCCTGGTGGCTTCAACGCATCCGCTATCAAGGCCCATCTCGCGAAATCTTGGGGACTCGGTCCCGCCCGTTCTGACGGCGTCCTTCTGCTTGCCACCACTCTGGAGCCACCAAAGCGTCTCGGCTCCGAAGCTGAGGCAAAGACATGGCTCGACGGCGTTGTCTCCGTTTACGCTCAACGTGCTGGAATTTCACTTTCTGCTCCTGGTTCGGGTGGCGCGGCTGGAGGTGGAGGAGGAGGCGCTGTGATCAACAGCGAGGAGTTCCTCAAGTTCCAGGCTGATCAAGAAAAGTTCGCTGCTCAGCATGTCGAACTATATATGCGCTATCTTGGGCGTGATTCTCGTGCCGGCGAAATCGCATTTGATAAAGAGAAGGCTAATGTTATTGCTTTGCAAGCAAGGCTCGACAGCATCGCTCGCGAGCATGGCGATGCTTATCTCGATGGAATTCAACCACGCTTTGATATCCTCAAGGCCCGACACTTCGATTCATCATGGAATTGGGTTCGTCAAGACGCCCTCATTATGTTCTACGACATCATCTTTGGCCGGCTTACGACTGTCGATCGTGAAATCACTGCCCGCTGCATTGCTCTCCTCAACCGCGCCGATCCCGACATGTTACAGTACATGCAGTATAGCATCGATCGCACGGACCCCTCCAAGGGCGAGACGTACAGGTTAGCGAAGGAATTTGGTCAACAACTCATCAACAATACACGCGAAGTCATTGGAACACCTCCTGTTTACAAAGATGGTATGTGCCTTACAAACTCGTACTTGTACTTTAACTCAAATAATTTTTCTATTAGTCACTTTCCCTACCGCTCCCCACACCGAAGTCACTGAAAAGGGTGAAATCAAGTATACCGAGGTTGTCCGCGAAAATGTCCGCAAACTTGAAGCCTATGTCGAGGAAATGGCCAGCGGAGACACTGTATCTGGTGCTGTCAACATCCAGAAAGTTCAAGACGATGTCCTCAAGCTATGGTCCGTTGTCAAATCTCTTCCCGAAATCAGCTCGGATCAGAAGAATCGTATCAAAGCCCTCTACGAAGGTGTTGTCAAATCCCTACACAAAACCCCAGATGCCCGACCTCCTCGTGTTGGATCCCCTCGCAGCCGTCGCTCTTCTTCTCAGTTCCTTCGTCCTCAAGTCACTGGAATCACTCCTGTCACGTCTATCAGTTCGGACAAAGTTCCTCTCCTTCACTTGAAGCGCAAGGTCGGTACGAATTGGGAGTACAGCAGTAACCTCACAGGTGTATACCTCGATATTCTGCACGAAATTGCGACTTCGGGCACAACGTTCAAGGACAAAAATGCTCTCCTGACTGGTGTCGGAAAAGGATCCATCGGTATTGAGATCGTCAAAGGTCTCCTCTCTGGTGGTGCCCACGTCGTCATCACTACTTCTAGCTATAGCCGTAAGACGGTCGAATACTACCAAGGCATTTTCCAATCCTTCGGCAGCCGTGGTTCAGCTCTTACCGTTGTACCTTTCAATCAAGCCTCCAAGCAAGATGTTGAAGCTCTCATTGATTATATCTACGCTAATCTGGGCATGGATTTGGACTACATCATCCCCTTCGCAGGTATTCCAGAAAACGGTCGCGAAATCGACGGACTCGACGATCGTTCAGAGCTGGCTCATCGTATGATGTTGGTCAATCTGTTGAGGATCCTTGGTGCGGTGAAGAACAAGAAAGCCAGTCGCCACTTCGTCACCCGCCCTACCCAAGTCATTCTGCCCTTGTCTCCTAACCACGGTTTGTTCGGAAATGATGGTCTGTATTCTGAATCCAAGATCTCGTTGGAGACTCTGTTCCAGCGATGGGCTTCGGAGAGCTGGGGTGAATACCTGTGTCTCGCTGGAGCTGTGATTGGGTACGTCGTTCTGCACGTATGCTCGTAGATGGCCATTGACTATTCCTTCATATAGTTGGACTCGAGGAACTGGCCTAATGGGACCTACGAACATTGTTGCCCACGAACTCGAGAGCTACGGTGTCCGCACCTTCTCTGCGAAGGAAATGGCATTCAATATCCTTGGGCTCATGCATCCTCTTCTTTTCAGTATCACACAAGTTGAACCGATCTGGGCCGATCTGAACGGTGGAATGGATCGTCTCCCTGACCTCGCCGACATAACCACCCGTATCCGCATCAAACTCAACAAAAAAGCTGACCTTCGTCGTGCCATTACTCGTGACAACTCTGCTGACTTCAAGATTATCAATGGCATCGAGGCTGAACGCCTCCTCCAAACTGTCGACGTTCTCCCTCGTGCTAACTTCCGCTTCGATTTCCCCTCTCTTGAATCGGAAACCTCGCTCTCCGATCTCTCACATCTACGTGGTTTGGTTGACTTGGACAAAGTTGTCGTTGTCACCGGCTACGGCGAGGTTGGTCCTTGGGGAAGCTCTCGCACTCGGTGGGAGATGGAGGCCCGCGGAGAATTTACTATCGAAGGCTGCATCGAAATGGCGTGGCTTATGGGCTACATCAAGCATTTCGATGGACGACTCAAAGATGGCTCATTGTATGTTGGTTGGGTGGATAGCAAGACAAATGAGCCCGTTGACGATAAGGACGTGAAGGGTCGTTATGAGAAGGATGTTTTGGACCATGCGGGCATTCGCCTCATTGGTAAGTTTTTAGCTTCGTTTTGTATGGTCTTTTTTTGAACTTTTTTCTAAGAACCTGAGCTATTCCGTGGTTATGACCCTAACAAGAAGGTCTTCAACCAAGAGGTCGAGCTCATCCACGATTTAGAACCAATCGAAGTCTCGGACTCGGAAGCCCAGAAGTTCAAGTTACAGCACGGTGACAAGTGTGATGTGTGGGCAGGCGAGGGCGGACAGTGGTTTGCCAAGTTCAAAAAGGGTGCTTGCGTCTACGTTCCCAAGGCTTTCAAGTTCAGCCGTACCGTCGCTGGTCAAATTCCGACAGGATGGGCCGCTGGTCGATACGGTATTCCGGATGATATCGTTGCTCAGACGGACCGTACGACCCTGTGGGCGCTAGTCAGCACAATCGAAGCCCTCAATGCTTCGGGTATCACAGATCCTTACGAACTCTACAAACATATGCATCCCTCAGAAGTCGGTACTGCTCTAGGAAGCGGCATGGGCGGAACGATCAGCATGGGCAAAATGTTCAAGGATCGCAGGGATGAGAAGGAAGTCCAGAACGACATTCTGCAAGAAACGTAAGTCATGACGCCTCTTCGCGACGTACAAAAGCTGATTTTTTTCACTCAGCTTTATCAACACTACCGCCGGATGGATCAATCTCCTCCTCATGTCGTCCAGTGGACCCGTCAAGATTCCTGTTGGAGCATGGTAAGTGTTGCCCACTCTTTCAAGAATGATGGACATCTTAATTGTTGATTAGTGCTACCGCTCTCCAATCGCTCGAGATCGCATCAGACACTATTTTGTCAGGGAAAGCGAAAGTCATGATCGCTGGCGGCTTCGATGATATCAGCGAAGAAGGATCTTATGAATTTGCCAACATGAAAGCAACGAGCAATGCTGAGACCGAATTTGCCATGGGACGTGAACCAACTGAAATGTCACGCCCCGCGACGACCTCCCGTGCTGGGTTCATGGAGGCTCAAGTAAGCCACCTGTCTATGTCCTTAATACTGTGATTAACGGGTTTATAGGGAACTGGAGTACATATCGTGATGAGCGCTAAGACAGCTCTAGAATTAGGCGCTCCTATTCGTGGTATCTTGGCATTCACTTCTACCTCTACGTATGTGTCTTCCTTGTTATATGCGTCATATTTCCTAATATTTCCATGCAGGGACAAAGCTGGCCGTTCAGTCCCTGCTCCAGGACGTGGTGCCTTGTCTGTTGCCAGAGAAATCAAGACAAAGCACTCTCTTCCTATACTCAACGTTGCATACCGATCACGCCAACTTTCGTTCCGCCGCACTCAGATTTCTCAGTGGCTCTCTCACGAACAAACCGAACTTCAAGAAGAGATTGCATCGTGCAAGGAAGCCGGTGAAAGTGTAGATCAGGAGTATATATCGTCCCGCATCGTAAACTTGGAGAAGGAGGCCGTCCGTCAAGAAAAGGACGCTCTTGCTATGTACGGTATGCTGGAAGGATCCGACCCTTCGATTGCTCCTCTGCGACGAGCATTGGCCATCTGGGGTCTTACTGCTGATGACATCGGTGTCCTGTCCATTCATGGCACTAGTACCGGCGCGAACGTAAGTCCAATATTTTGCCTTTTATGATGTCTTCTTACATTGTTGTCATTTTCTGCAGGAGGAGAACGAGACTCGAATCTGGAATGACATCTTTACCACCATTTCACGCTCTCCGGGCAACGCTGTTCCCATCATAGCTCAGAAGAGTCTTCTTGGTCATGCCAAAGGAGGTTCTGCAGCATGGCAAGCAGCAGGCTTGTTACAGTCGATTATTACCGGTGTCATTCCTGGTAATCGCAACAGCGAGTAAGTGTCCCGCATCCCATGGTCGTTGATCCTTGGACTAATCAATTATTGTAGCAATATCGACTCGCACTTCCAAGATCGCCAGTTCTTGATGTTCCCATCGAAGACAATCCATACCGACGGTATTCGCGCTGGTGTCATGGTACATTCGTTTTTTTTTCATGTCAATGTTGTACCTGATTGAAAATTTGCTGCAGTCATCATTCGGTTTTGGACAAGTTGGTGGAACAGCTCTCATGGTTCATCCTCGCTACCTCTTCGGTGCCCTAGAGCCTACATATTACGAACAGTACAAGCAGAGGAACCGTGTCCGAGGATTGCAATCGTACAAGGCGATGAGCGAGATGATGATCAAGAATTCTTTGGTAAAGATCAAAGAACATCCACCCTACCTCGGCGATATGGAAGGAAAGGTTCTCCTGAACTCCATGGCACGAGCCAGCTTGGACCCTAAGACCGGTGAATATTCATTCAGAGGCAAACTCGCCACCGAGGCACCTGTCGATCTTGCAAACGTCAAAGCCGTCTCCGATATCCTATCGGCCAACGTTTCCCAAAATGCTTCCCTTGGTGTCGGTGTCGATCAAGGTTTGTGCTTTTAACCTCATCATGAGGAAACAAGCTAACCAGTCTCTATAGAACTCATCTCTTCCGTGCCTTCGCATAATCCCACGTTTGTTGTTCGCAACTTCACTGATGCAGAGATTGCCTACTGCCGTTCGCAGCCTTCACCGCCATCTTCCTTTGCTGCTCGTTGGGTTGGCAAAGAAGCCGTTTTCAAGTCATTGGGAGTCAAGTCCCATGGGGCAGCTGCTGCTATGAAAGACATCGAGATTCTCAACAATGCGTCTGGTGTCCCGACTGTTCATCTGCATGGTGACGCGAAGGCCAAAGCAGTGGAGAAGGGCATCTCGAACGTCCTGATTTCTTTGAGCCATTCGGAGGTCCGTATATTTAAAAAGTGATCCTTTTGTTCTTTTACTGATTGTCCTTCGTTTAGACTGTTGCTATTGCTTTTGCTCAAGCCTCGTCATAATTTCTGTTGTACCTCCATCATGCTATTTCTGTTTCTCGCTTCTTAGATCACGCACAATACCTCATGTCATCACGCTACATACTCAGTTCATGTTACACATAATTCATTTGCAATAGATTTATTTTTCCTCTCATCTTATGACAGCTCTGCTGCGCTCATGAAATAAAAACTCGACTCGGAAGTATCGCATATACAGGTTTGGTATGAATTCAAGCGCGTGATATATGTGCGCTATTAACCGTACAATTGGATAGTCAAATAATCAATGCCGTCAAGTACAAACATTCTAGTTTACTTCAAAGCCGCCTTCATTTTCTGCAAGGACAACAAGTCAGAAATCAGAGCAGTAGCAACTTGACCATCAAAGAAAGACTTACAGCTTCCATTTCGTCCAGATCGTTCGTTTCTATCCGCATGATTTTCCGGCTGAGAGCTTTCTCAATCTGCTCCATCTGCAGCCATGTCTTCTTATCGTGCACGAAGTTAATTGAAATACCCCTTCGTCCAAAGCGTCCCGTACGACCTATCAGACCAGTCATTTGAGATATGGTGTCCATTGCAAAGACTCGCGTTCAGAGGAACTTACCGATACGATGAATGTATGTCTCAATATCCGGCCTCTCGTCGCCACCTTTTCCTCGCTCGTTCATGAGGGGCAGGTCATAGTTCACCACCATGTTCACCTGCATGATATCGATTCCACGCGCGATGACGTTCGTCGTGATTAGGACCTTATTGGGGTTTTATTAGGTTTTGCTACGCAGGAACGATCGACAGAATCGGTATCTACCTTCTCCTGCCCTTCACGGAAGCGGTCGATGATAGAATCACGTTCTGTTGCGTCTTTGGCTCCATGGAGGGAGGCTACTTTGTGTCCTTCAGCTATCATGCGTTGAGAAATGCGATCCGCAGTGTGTCGATGCTAAATCAAAAATTTCAACGCGTCAGCCACCCAACAAAAACCCAGGCAACCCAGGCCAGCAAGTACGAACTTGACAGAAGATAATACTCTGCCCAATGGTCAAGAGCTGGTACAGCGACACCAGGATATCATACTTGTGCTCCTCGTTCTTACAGTCCATGTAGAATTGTCGGATGTTCTCGACGCTGAGCTCTTCTTTCTGCAGCTCGATCTTATTGGAATTCGGTGCGATTTTTGCGGCATAGGATCGGACGTGGTCGGGGAAGGTAGCGGAGAAGAGCAGTATTTGGAGAGGTTTGGATTTGACTTGACTGGTTGGTAGGGGAAAGATATGAGTATAGGATATCTTTTTGCATTATTTTGTATTGAGAGGGAATACGTACTTCTTTACCCGTAGGGTTTGTTCACCCAGACCATCTTGATCCAACATGTTATCCGCTTCATCGAGCACAAAGACCTTCACATGCGAAACGTCGAGAACCTGAGCCCCCAAAAAATTAGTAAGAAGCATATATGTACGAATTCACTGCCCACCCCGCGCCTGATCAAATCAAACATAGTACCAGGAGTGCCGACGATGATCTGAGCAGTGATGTTGGTCGCGTCTCTCGGCAGGTTGTCTTTGATGGCATATTCTGTCTGCACATTTGTAAATTTACCCATGGCTGTGACGACTGACATGATCTGCCGGGCAAGTTCTCGAGATGGGGCGAGGCAAAGAGCCTGAAGGAAGAAGGTCCGATAAGTTAACACAATCATCCATTAAAAAAAGAAAATGATTATATTCACCTGAGGTTTATGCAGGTTGTAGTCAACACGGCTGAGCATGGTCAGAACGAAGGCCGCAGTCTTTCCTGTCCCTGACTGTGATTGTCCGATCATGTTTGTAGGTCTGCAGCGATTGTATCGTCAGATTCCTGAATTGACGCGCGAGATCCAGCACTCACGGGTCGGAAAGAAGCAATGGCAATGCTTTCTCTTGGATCTTAGATGGCTTGTCAAATCCCATCGCGAAGAGACCTTTCAGCAGATCTGGGTGTCTAGAGTACAACAGAATATCAGCAATTCAGAATCATCACGATGGAAGAGATAAATCGCGTAGAACGCACAGTCCGAGCTCCTGGAATGTTTTCGCGCTGTAGAGTGGCGAATTTGGATTGCCTTGTTGATCAGCGAGAGTGACCTAGTAAAGTCTATATGGACTCTAAATGACTGGCATTATTGCACGTTTTACGCACTGTAACTTCGAAGCTCGATACCAGGAGATCTGTAGCGGGATCTGGACATATTGTTCAGTAAGATACGCTTGTACATAACAGACTGAACCCACTGCTCGCTGGTTTAGAAGAGCCTGCAATGTCTTTGGCAGCTTCTTTAACAGGCGCCTCATCTTTGGGTGGAGTCACTGTAGTCTTTGGCGCCACGGCTACATAGATTGAGCTTGCAAAACCTCATCAAGAGAGTTCTTGTGCTTACTAGGTGTAATGAAACCATCTGCGTCCTTGGTAATGGAGATAGACATGGAGAAGAATGGGGGAGGATACAAAGAGTCAATTGAACTTGAAATGGCTATTTTGATAATCGTCGGTTGGCACCGAAAATCATCTAATCTTATCTAAAGTACAATGGACTCGTTCATGATGATCAGAGGAATCTTCAACTCTTCCACAACTTCCATACTGACAATCTTCATTGTCTACGCGCTTTATACCGCTTTCTGTTTCGGGGCAGCTTCTAGAATTTTTCTGCAAGGCCAGACAGTATGGTGACAGGACATTCCCCGGAAAAATTAAATCCCCACGAGTCGGAAGGCGACGAACGTCAGGTTCTGACCGCCATGGCTGCTATTCGTAGCAAAGCACCTTATCTTCTCCAGCGGCTCCAGCAGGGTCTTTCAAAGTTTGAGTTAGTTTATACCCCGCATGCCAGGTGGCCTTTGCCTCCTACAAAAGTCACCCATACCCAGACGCCGAACCCGTTACGCATATCGGTTCTAGACGCCTCATTCAACCCCCCGACTTTGGCACATCTTGGGTTGGCTAATTCTCTGCCTTTTACCTCGGCTAAGAATTCAGAGAATTATTATGACGCAAAACTCCTCTTGCTGTCGGTCAAGAATGCAGACAAGACGTTGAAGCCTGGCGATGCGCGTTACGAGCAGCGGCTCATGATGATGTATCTGCTTTCTCGTAGTATGAAGCCATTGGCCTCCAGCTCTGCTTCGGAAGAGCTGACACATCAAGAAGCTGCGAATGTAGCCATAGCTATCATCGACGAACCTACTTTTGTAGGCAAGTCGCAGGTGCTCTTGACTTCTCTCAAAACCCGACTTTCAGCAATACCTCCACCTACTATGGCCCAAGAAAATCTTGAGCTGACGTTTCTGGTCGGCTTGGACACCCTAGAC
>QFFD01007441.1:0-10117 GCA_003314615.1 Pholiota microspora
AAGCTTCGGTGTATATACATCAGAACTACGATGGTCAGCTTAAACGATCACAAAAACAAAGTGAGCATGAAAATACCTGTTTCCCGTATATGCTCCAGCACACAGCGTTGGAACGATGCACCTAAATCGTCCGGGGAACTTGAAATTCCCTCGGGGAGTGGGAACTCACGAACTTTGCGGTCGAGTTCCATGATGGTAGCATACGACGGAGCCTCCGCCGTCAGAGTGCGAGCTGTGACATCAGCGACACACTCTGCTGCGAAGCGACACTGCCATATTTCAACTAGAAAGAAGTCAGAAACATGTCGAATCCTCACACCTAGAACTTACAAGCCGTCCCGAACCCACCTTCATCTGCCCCATATTGAGGATAACTACAATCGATATAGGCAAGTGAAAATGACGGAGGTCTACCAGTATTCAGACTCTACTCAGGGTAGCGCTTTGACGTCAGCAAAATATCGAAAGAAGATCAATGATGAATCATACCTGCCACACGTCGGCGACGAAGAGGTCCCAAAAAAGGATACGGCGGCGCTGTACCATTTTCGGTGATAGCCCCCAACGAACGCTGTCGCGATCTATTATAAGGTGGCGTGAGATAACAAGCAACGATGGAGATATACGAAGGAGGCGGCGGCCAGAACTTACGAAGTCCAATCTACATACGAAACACAGAAGCATGTTTGGTCAACGAATAGCCTCAGGATGAAAGTTTAAGGATAGCTACCGTCTGCGACAAATGAGAAGCGAGAGTGATCAATGACCAAGTCATTTCCATGCTTGTTTCGCTTTTCAAATCGCTTCCACTCATGGCATTGTAAATGCTCATGAGATGGAGAGCCTGGATTGTAACAATGGAAGGTTTCTCGAGCACCGGTTGTAGAGATATCGCTGCCCGCGAAATCTGATGAAAATGTTCTCCCATCGCGTCGGAAGGCTCATCGCCAACGAGGGCACCAACAGCAAGGATAACGAAGAGCAAAGCGAGGTCATGTGGCCCGCTGTAATCTTCCCCGGGAGGAGCGGGTTGTCGTTTGTAGATCACCGGAATCATATCGTCGATGAGTTGGCCACGAGTTACACCGCGGAAGATCCAGGCAACCTGATTGAAGTAGGTCTCACATAAGGCCATCGTACGCTCATATGAGGGGAGATGGCTCTCGACGAGCTCCTGCACGTCAGCCGGCTGACCCATTGGAGTGAATGGGAAGGACTGTGAAAACAGTGAAAGATCCCCGATAGTGGACGGACTCTTAGAACCTGTCACTGACTCTGGTGTACGACCACCTTCGGGAGATGTGTGACTGGAATCAAGGTTGGCCTACATACTGAACGTTAGCATTCGTTTCTTGGCCTGACTGATTGAACGTACCAAGAGAAGACTCTATCCAACAAAATGATTTAGAGAGACATTTAGTCGATAATTCATAAAAAAAACACACCTCAGACCCGCCTGTAGGGCCGAAAAATCTCGAGATACCATGCTCGGAGATCGACAAAGTGCCAAATGCATCTAAAACGTCTCCAGTTTGAGGTGCAGATCCACTCGCTTCCTCCCCTCCTGCCCCACCGTTACCTTCTGCCTCGCCGTCTCGCTCATCGCTGTGGATCAAGTCTTCATGAAGCAAAGGGTGGGGTTCTGTCGAATGTTTCGCGTGTAACGCAGCTAAGGCATCTTCAAGTTGGCGTATGCGGCCGCTGAGATTAGCGATTCTACGGTGGAGGTGCTCTGTCGCAGCCAATACGAATCTAAAGAATATGTATAAGTGCTCCAGCTCAGAAACGTGACGAAGAAAGAACCAAGTACCTCGTTCCTTGTCCAGTGGCGAGACTTCCTATCGAAGACAATTTCCCAGTTCTAATTGATCACAACGTAACGAGAAGTGTTTACGCACCATTCGGACAAAGCGCTGCACAACCTCTCCTCTGCACGAGTTGAACATTAGCCCGAAGACGGATGAAAGACGACAAGATACATACTTGACACGACTGGCAAGGGATTTGCTTGTCGCACTTAATCTTCAACCTTTCTCCGAAATAAGTACTAACTCACTCGAAGAGTGCGATGATCGCATACCTACGACACTCGGCACAGCTAACCTGATAAGTTTGCGACATACTGTATCAATATCGGAAGAAAGACGAGCGCTTAGATTCATAGCGAACGTACCTCTCCTACGTTTTGAAATCAAAGGTGGGCGTCAGCGGGACATCATAGAGCTGTCAAAGCACGGAAAGTGAGGGAACGAACCTCTGTTTCGCTTCAGTTCCAAATCACGGCCATGACCCCCATCAAAACGGTATTCCTCTAGATCTTTTCTGCTTGTGCGTCGTTTGAGTTTGGCTTTGGTAGGTTCTGCGGGCATTGTAGAGAAAGAGGATGCAGTGCTGAGGAAGGACGGGGTTCTTATTTCGCACAACGCGCTGGTCCCGCTGTCCTTACAAAAGTGATGGGAAAATTAGAAAACAAACTGGGTAGCCGCCACATCAAAACGTACTTTCTCATGTCATCGGACCAAATATGTTGGACCCCCTTGTGTCAAAAGCCCTCTACTCGGGCGATGCACATAATCTGGGAGTTGTATAAACTTTCAGCCGCTTTTTTGCAGAGTTGCATAGGAGAATTGGGAGAGGTTGTTGCCTGGGGATCACTCGCTATAGCCGAAGTCCGACGCGATTACACATCCCATACGCCGATCTCACGTGGTCCTGCATTTCGGATCGCCCTGATCTTGATCGAACTTGGGCGTTAACTCCTCCGTTTACCCTCTAACCATCAAGACGCAGAACATTGACCAAGGACTCACAGGCTCTGTGAAAATGTTCAAACAAAAATCATCTTTTCCTGAGTCTATGATAATGTCACACAACATTAATCAGCAGTCGGTGATGTCTGGACAATGAATTTCTTGCCGGTAATCTGATTATACATAATATACATGCTGCTAGAGAACGAAGTTCTGATCTTCCTGGACCGACCGTGTCGATATGGCTACGAGTAGATATGCTGTGTAGACCGTTTGTTCCTCTAGAGTAACCATATCTACACACGAAACTAACGAACCGCCACAAGTGCGCTAGCTTCTCCGCAGTAAATGATGTAAAGAGACAAAAATTCGTTATGAAGACCCACTCCGTTATTTACCAGACAGAGGATTCATTGTGCGTTCTGGACATCGATATGCTTTCATTCTTCGAGACCATGAATTTATTGAAAACGTGTTCCGCTTAGTTTCCGCTAGCCCATTTCTTTTCCGATAGAATTCGGAACCGCTTATTTTCATGACACTTGACGTACGACGTTACTGCGGAATGCGCTCCTTAGCGCCCGTCAATTTAAATATACATTGTGTCCAATTTGTATCATATGGAAGCCTTCGTTGTGTAGTCCTACACCTCCTTAGACCCTGCCTAAAGGCTCTGTGTACATAATGTCCATTTGATCTCAATGTATATTTCCTTCAGTAGACAAACCCCCTTCAAACCCTACTGCATACGTCTAAGTCTAAGCTTCCTCGCCTTTCTACCGACTGCGCCTTTCTATCTGCTGGTCAAAGTTTCTGTGAACCCCGAAAGAATAAGAACATCGTGAGTATCTCGGAGCTCGGCATGCAAGGGTGCACCGCCACTTTGGCATTTTTGTTTCCGTCCACGCGTGTTGGTGGCCTGCAACAAATTTAGACGTAGCCTGTGGGCATGGCCTAAACGTGTTACTCCTCTGTCTTAACCTCCTTTCCCTGCTATGGCGCCCTACTTCGAGTCGGTGAAAGTGAGCGACCACATGTATTGCAAGATACTTGATCTCACTGATACCTTTTGGACACTATGCTAGTCTTTCGCGGACGTTCCGTTTACAGACGAGGGTGTCGAGACACAATCATTTCTCGAGGCTTCGGATGGGCTTATTCAGTTGTTCGGTAAGAATGTGCACGCAAACCCTAACGAACAATAGAGGCTAATCAGGAGGACACCATTCAACTTACAGACCTGCTTGGAAATGGATCCGTGTTCGGCTTCGTTCAATCCGATATCAAGGGAAACATTGCCGTATGTTAAGCTCAATTGCCTCAGACTGCTCCTTCTCTGACCTAGACTCTCATATACTTTCCTCGTCTCCAGGGTGTTCGTCATCGGTACGAGTCTACACCCGAGAAATCAGCTACTCTTGAAGACCTGGTACGCTCTGAGAACGGCGAACATACGAAACATGCCACTCCTTCCTTGACGCGCCTTATTCGGTGCGTATCCTTTAACGTACTCTTTCAATCTCCATGCTTAATCCATCCCTTCATCGATCAGTGGCCTCATGTTCACCTGCCGCGCTTTACAACACATGCAGAAAGATACAAATTCAGAGCTTCACGTTTGCTTCAAGCGCTCCTATGACGAAGTTCTGCGCCACCATCACACATTTATCATCCGTTCGGTCGTCTCCGTGAGCTCAACCCTGCGCATGCTGAATGATGATTTTTTGGCTGATTATCTGTACTGGGTAGGTTGCTATTCGCGCCGTCCCTCGTCGATCAGATTTCTACGACCGCATTGCGCAGGGCGGATCCCATGAAAAACTCGACGCGGAGCTCGCGCGTTGGTTGGAGGGACTGGACAAGATCGTTGAGAGGATGAGACACTTCCTCGCAGATGGAGGGTACGGGCGAGTTTGAAGTACGATATCTCATGACCTGTCCATGAAGCAGATGTCCATTTATGACTGTACGACTAATTGTACCTCTATATCTCTTTGCCATTTTGTTTTATAAGGCCAGCCTATAGAATTGGACATATGCTCTATCCACAGTGACTGCCATCACCTTGACGGTCATCCACTCCTGCTTGACCTTCGTAAAACCAAGGCGCTCGTACATATGCATCGCGCCGGGCTGGAACATCGAAGTTGAGAGTGTTATGTTCGCGAGCCCATTTTCTTTGGCGTGCTCCACTAGGGCCGTCATAAGCAGGCGCCCAATTCCAAGTCTTTGGTGCGACGGATCTATCACCATCCTCTTGACCTCAGCTGTATTTTCTTCCTTCCCCTTGGTCGCATCTGCACAGTGAAATTAGCTTTTCTATATATAGAAACATCACATATGCCGTCGATGTTTTTTTTTTCACAAACATTACGCACCTAGTCCAACGCATCCGATTATCAACTCCCCTCCATCCATAGTGTCAGTCGTCGCAACCCAGAATCCTCCCGGCCTCTCTGCATAATGCTTTCGGAGGTTAGATAGGTCCGCATTCGCAGCACCCTCTATAAAATTCTTGAACTCCGACCAAAGGAGTATCCGCCATGCGAAGAATAAAGTGATCGCGACAATTGAGATTAAGACGCCTGCGATTCGGGTAGGCTGTAGATAGGAAAGTAGTAGTCCGAGAGCAAAGATACTGTACAAGACGAATGCTAATGGCTTAGTAAATTGACTTCTTAGCGCAACATAGGCAGGAGAATTTGCTGGTGAGTCATTGAGGGTTCAAGCATATCAGTCGCGACGAATTTCAATGATGACAAGCACTTACAGTCGTAGAGCATGGCCTGTATATAAATCTCCTTGATCCTCTCCGTGTCAGATTCGTTGAACATCCGAACTCGAATCGACGTCGATACTTTAGACTAATTAACGAAAAAAAATCAGCGTCGTTTTCGGCTCGCACGAATGGGAGACTTCTAACGTTCTTGTCAGAGGCTCTCAGTAATGGCGAAGACTCCATTACAACTGGCCAATATCGGGGTAGGTGGGTGGAAAGGTTGAGGAAGAAGGTCAAGTCAGGCACTCTTCACTTTATGTTTTCCGAAAAGTACGCAATGCTTCATGCCTGCCTAAGCAAAGTGCCGAGCGGAACTAACCCACAATCGACGCAAGCCGATACAAGTTGACAAGAATGAATTTGATGGTGATTTTGAATCCTTTTGATAATGATCGAATTACTAAAATTTGCTAAAAATGGAGTCGGAGAATTGAAGTGAGTTCAACTGGCGACTGTTCATAAATCTCTACACAAGTACCCCGCATTGACGGATACGTACCCCAACCGTCGCACAACTTTCAATTTCACTACTCAGTACCTATTTCTGCTGATATCTGGATTCGAACTGGAGACTTGAAATTAACGAAAACACCTGGAAAACTCCAAGAACATATAACGAAACATCGAAAAAGACAAGAAAAAGACACTTATTATGTATGTTAACTTGCTTGCGAGGCGCAATGTCTCTTTTCACGCACATTTCACCCTCTCACAAGAAAAACCTTGTGCGAAGCGCAAGTTCTGGTCCAGGTTTTCGCGGCCCGGAAGCGGCGCCGTGACATATAGGCAATCACCGACTGGTTATTCAAATTTCACCGTAAACATCTGCTTAGCTCATGCACTCACAGTCCACCTAACTTTTTGTTTTGAACCTCGGATTACTGGTTGGTATCGTTTGACCTTGAAGCGCGCTCGTACACGGAATACCCATATACCAGGGTCGTTATATCTCGCGACGCTAACAGTCTTGTTTGTTGACAACTGTACCACAATCTTCGTCAATGACTGAAATGTGAGTCTTCGCGACCGCAGGTTACGAGGAGAAAATCAGAGGCTTTGAAGTCGCTTTGTGGTCTAGATGAAGAGATTCCGCGACTGGTGTGTACTTTATTCTTTCTTTCGTACCCTCGGGCTGCCTGACTTAGGCGACAGCAGCTCTCGTCGGCGCCGTCGAGAATAGTTCGCTATGCATATGCACAGTACACGGCAAAATAAGGCGGAAATCATTCAAACATGTCATATCCATTCACTTCGGCGCTTCTTATTCAACCAAGGCTAATCCTCCCAGGTGTGATAATACCACTACCAAGCTTTGAACATGACCAAGCCTGATTCTTTCCCTAGTTACAGCTCCAATGACGATGTGGTGTATATCCCGGCCTCCTCCAACGGATTTCTTCACTCTTTTCAAACCCTCGTTGATTACTCCCATCCCCACTTCTGCGCTCAACTTCAGATCTAAATTCACCGCGTCTAGGGCACGAAGATTTCACCAACTGCCGTTATCCATAAATATCCACTGCTCTTCCGACAACTTTTCTATGCAGACGACATGGGCAAGAAAGAGACATTCTCTTCCCCCTGTCAAACTTCCGTCACATTTTGCGCCCATACCCATACCCCAAGAATGAACGAGCGCTCTTCACCAAAATTCGGTCGCATGCAACTGGATCTCAAGTCAACCTTAGCCGAGGAGGGATACGACCATTAGCGGTTCTACAATTGGCGGTGAATACACCCTTTCTCCACCAATTCCGAACGCAATCCATCAGAACTGCGATACTAAACTTCGTGAACAAGGGGTCGGTAACGAGGACCATCTTCATCACGCGAGCAGAATACTCAGCCTTCATCATATGATTCCTTTCCGTACGGATATACCCCATCACTGCCAGACCTACGTACGCACGTCAGCGTTCGCATTCCTATGATGAGCGCGATCCTAGAACGTGGAGAAACCAACCAAGAGGACTCTACCCCCATCAATTTTTCCTGCCGGCCAGGGGTATCAAGGGTTCCAATCTCTACAGCCTAACGAAGCATCGTCGATTTATCCTCTAATAAGTCAACCAACCGCTCCCTTGGTCGTGCGGAAGAGCACGATAGACCTACAGGCGGTGTTGTCAGTGAATTCCCCGCCGCTGTACTCCCCAGTCCAAAAAGCAACTAGCCAGATCTCCAAGAAATGGAAAACGAGGATGACTGGTTATCCGAAGAGTCTAGAAGATCTTCCGCTCTGGTGGATACCATTGTGATTCAACTGTCAGCAACGATGATGTAGGTTGGGTACCACAGATTAGAACCGGAATGCGTAACATGTAAGACGCGCAATCTATCGCTTCAACGGACACAACTGCGTTCCGAGGCTCCAGATTTTTCTCTCGGGTGTTCCGCTCCCGCCGACATAGCCAGAGCATGGCGCAACTTCCGATCATCGATGCAGAGAGCCCACTCGTTATTGAACCTATTCAGTATCCAGCTTCGCATCCCGCACATCTGCGCAGGAGCTCAAGAACAAAAGAGACTTTTCCTTTACTTGGGTCTTAGGGCGCGTTTTTCTATCTATTTTGCCAGCGCTGAAACTGGTAATTTGTATTCAACCAGCGACCGACGTCTAATTATCTATGCTTCTAATTATTATACCCCCTGCCATCACTTTATAGGATCCTATGCAGCGTCTCTGTTTTGATCATTTGTGGAATGAGAAGTACGATCCGAATTTCTTTTTCATGGTTCACACTGTCATTCTCCATAAACGAATAGTTGCAGTCAGTACAATATTTCAATGTACGAGGAGTTTATATCGCTTTAGCCGTCCACCAAGTTAGGTATATACGAGTGCAAATGACGTATGCATGCCACGTGACTGCGAACTTATGATTCGGAACGTTGGACTATTCTCAGTGTTCTAATTCCAACTTTGACATCTTCTCTTCACCTGCAGGGTTTACACCGAAGTACCAACCAAGTGCAATCACTGATGACATGCATCTTATTCCCATGCAATGGCTTCTCTTTCTCGAAGACCCAGGAGGAAGAAAGGTATGTATCACGAACATGCACGTTTTTGACACTCTTGAATTTATCTTCACATCCTTCCTAGAACGTAACACTGACGCTGAGTGCATGGATATATCAATGAACGATCACCTTCGAAGTAATCGGACATAAAATGCCCAATTTCCAAAATACCAACTCGAACTAGCACTTCGACGCCTTAGCTTCTTCTGCGTAGGCGCCTCGATCAGTTTACGGTCTGAATTTGCTGAACACTTACCTTGCAACTCGGATTCACCAACTGATTAGGAAGAGTACACGAGGCCCGAACGTCAATGGAATCCAAGTCGGCATTGACTTCCTACCAATATACGGACGTGAATTACAACTTTCATCTCCTGATATCATGGCCACGTTGCGGAAAGGATCCAAGGGATAATCGTGGTGGTAGATTCTTCGATATTCTTTTCGTGCGTCAATGTCAAGTCTAGTTACGCCGACATCAAGTATCATCGAACAAAATAACGAAAGAGATAAGCGCATATGCAAATGGACCTCTCAGATAGGCAGATATTTTCCCGTTGATCCTTTCGCCCCATCCTCTCTACCAGCGATACTTAACACCCCAAATCTATATCTAACCACTGTCAATAAACGGGTCCGAATGGCAAAAATCCCACAGGAAGTGTTCTAGTTCGGCGGGAGCAGGAGCAAATAATATGAACGTGAAAACTTCGTGGCGAGCCGTGAACTTCCTGCAGCCTCGGGGCCTTTGGTACAACGTAACTTCACTATTTCTGTCAACGCGCCACTTGGAGGGCAGTACTATCTACAAGCAGGAATAGTAAATGACTTCTTTGGAGTGGCTACGGCCGATACTGATTTTCATATAAACTCCAGCCCCGATGACGCTATCTGGTCCCACTCAAGGCCCTATACCCCTTCTTCACCGCCTTTTCTAATCCTCCGATATTCTCGAGCCCTCTACCACCTCAAATTTCCTTCAAATCAGCGAACCCACCGCCGCCGAGTTTGGCAATCAACAACTCTGGAAGAGGACGCTCGCATTGACAGAACCATCGCTCATCGAATTACCTTTCATCGCAACTTCTAGCAGAAACGTTCCAACGATGCACGTACCCGAATCAAGAAGGAATAGAAGGAGGTCTTCACCTTTTCGTCTCCCAGCAGATTACGTCCCAGTATCCCAAGGCGCGCAGTACGTGACACCCACTCGGGATAGATATTCGTCGAAGCTACGTTCACGCAGCCGTCCTCGGGAGCGGTCACGGGGTAGAGACCGAAAACCGATAGTGAGCGATCTTGCGCCGCGGGGTGCACATCTGAATTCTCCGGTGCCCAAAGACACTCGCAAGCAGTATGATGTCCACCCTCGCCATCATGGGCAACGAAGCGATCATCATCATCGGCAGCACCACAAACGGCCTGATAAAAGTCGTCAGCGCTCCGTATCTCATTCCTCACCATACGGACATCCCGCAGCGTCGCGAATCACGTACGGGCGTCAGCGATCTCATTCCTTTGATGAACGCGACCCCAGAATGTCGAGAACCCGCTCTGGCACGGTATA
>QFFD01007445.1:0-11841 GCA_003314615.1 Pholiota microspora
GGCATGTGGCAGTCAGGTGATGACTCATGGATAAGAATAGTACATGGGGTGGTAAGAAAGGAAAAAGAGTATGTGTTCGTAACATGTGCTGTGTACCTTGTTCCACTTTAGAACAAAGCCCTTGTTCTATCCCTTACCTTGTTCTACTCTTGTACTTATAGTCTTATCCTTGTTCCCCTTTTAGTATACCTCCTAGTATTTAAGACTTAGTCCTAGCATACTTGTTCTGTCCAGGAATTGCAAAGTTTTTGTAATTTGATGATTTTTCTCCTGTTTCTGTAGCTTGCTGCTCCTGGCTTCAGAGTAGCACTCAAAATACATAATACAATATCCTTAGAATTTATGGGATCTTAGTGATTTATTTTGCAGGCATTGGGGCATGCCCAAGAGTTAGAACCAGAAAGCAGGAAGTGCAAATGTCAAGTAATGTTACTCTGCTGGTTATTTGTAGGTGTTACGGCTTAACCGGCCCATGCAACACAGTGCCTTTGTTTCATTGTTGTTACTCTTGGCACTCTCTTCCATTAATTCTGCATATGTCTAAGTTCAGCAGAGTTCCTCTGCCATTTTCCTGCACTTTCTATAACTTTACATACATCTAAAGGGCCTGACAGAAAAAACTAGGTGTTTGTTCAATGGCATTGACATGTTCCTAGTCGATGTGATGCGGGACATTCCTCGTGGGCCGACGTCCTTCTTCCTTGTCCGACACTTTTCGCAACCGCCTGCGGTCCCAAACATTGCCCTGGAAAACCACTCCATTGATCTCCATGGCCAATCGCTGTTCCCGAGCACAGGTGTTTTATGCTCATCGAGGCTATTTCTCTTGTCCTGAATGTTGTTCTACTCAACTTTTACTTATTTCCATCGATCTATACTACTTATCTCAAGACGCCTGACCACCGTACTTATATGAATAATAGGCAAATGATAGGTGCATGGCAATCGAATCGAATCAGAGTAGTCTCTACAAGAGCACATAGCTAGAATTGTCAAACAACACATGAATTCCTCTGCGATCACCATGTAGTAGATACACCGAATGAAGAGAATAAGGCACTTCGGAACAATAATTGCGCCCTCAGGAGCATATATTTATCAATCCTACAGCAATCCCCAAAAATAAGAATCGCCGATTCCGCTAGCATGAGACCGCTTTGCATACACAGAATCTGCTGGCGTCTCGGGCGAAACGTGTAATTTGGCCGCTACGTCAAAATCAATCAAACGCCACTGGTGAGCACGTCCATGTCGGGGACAGATAACTTCATGAGTGGCGCGCACGACATTGCTATACCTGAGATCTCTATGCGTGATTCCAATGGCACCAATTTCACGCACGATCTCGCGAATCTCCCTGTTTGAAAGTATAACGAAGAATGTGAGTATATAGAGGTGTGTCGACAGGACGGATGCCTTACTCGAGCTCCTCTTCCTCGTTTCTTTCTCCTGTCTTTGCCTGAAGTGCTGTCGGACTCCGATACATGCTGCCTAATTTCTCGAGAACGAGTACACATATCAGAGGATTTGATGGAGAAGGTCGCCACTTGTTCCAACGCGACTGTTTTCTGTAACCATGGTCATCCTCAAAATACTTGTGGAGACCGGGAGAATCGTCCTCCAGCCGCCATCTTTTATCTTCTTCCTCATTCATGCTATTAGAATCTGGTTCGTCCTCCTCCTCAGCTTTCTCCCAGGGAATGATATGAGTCACAGGTCGGCCATTTGCATCCAAGCAATCTTTGAGTGGTATAGTGAAGAACCCGAAGCAGCGCGGAGTCACCACTCCCTCGTATTCAGTCTCACGAGCTAGCTGCTCGTAAAACCAAGCCTCTCGCGCTAACGACCTGCCATACGGTGGTCGTACCAACTTGATACACAGATCAGGAAGGTCTAAGTTTGCTGTGTTGCCAACCACCCGAACAGAATATACGAGCCCAATCCTTCCTTCGGCTATGCTCCCGGTGAGCTTCAACTCTAGACAATGGCCAGTCTTCGGACGGGACAGCGGTTCCCAGCTCTTCATTCGAGGTAAGGGCACGTATTCTCGAATCATACGGCAGGGCGGAAAGGACCTTGCCCTGATAAGTTTGATATCTGCCAGTGATTCGTCTGATGACCCAAGGCCATGTATCGTCAGAGAACTGTACGTTGATATATCAGCCTGTCGTTATAGATCATTGAGTGGGGTGCATAGTACAGTAAAGTAGTTGACTGACCGTCCCTAACTTGGGATGAACACCATTCACGACACCCGAAATCATCGCTGCGTACTAGTGGTAAAGAATCAGGAAGAAGGATGAACATGTGACGCCAGACGTGTTTTGTTGACACGGATGTGGGAATTCGGCACCCTCCGATACCCACAATGGCTCAGTAAGAATCGATAACGATTTTGACACAAAAACAATACAATCGATATCGATTTGTGATCACACAAAAAGGAGCCGCTAGTAGAGCTCTTCTTTAAACTTTCGCCCACCTTCGCAAACTGTTCTGAGCCCACGATTCATTACAATTTATCATGGATCATGTTGTTCTACTCCCTAAGGAGGCACGCAAAGACTACCTTCGCCATCTCCCTTTGCCTACTTTGTCTTGTTCTCCCCTCTTCGTAAATCCAGCACGCACGACAGATAACTCGTTAACAAGGCCAGCAATATCCACTATGGTGGCCGTCGAAAATTTTGAAACAGGCCTTCATAAGCTCTGGTATTGCGACACCATGTGGACTCGTCTGCACGCCTATGTTAGCTTAGCTATTGCCTACCAGCACAAAGAGAATGACGTTTTTGGGGGGAGGCCCCTCTACCACCTGTCGGAATGCCCCAATGCTCCTGAATATCCTCCTCCAGCGTATGAAGCTGGCTATATACAGATGCATTCTATTGAGTGTAGCTTGCATAATCGACCTCAGCCACTTCTCTGTGATAATGGGGCCGTGCAAGATGCTGTTAACAGCCAAATTATTAATCTTATTAATGCAGCGCTTCAGGTATGCCGAATATGATGTCTGTGTGCAACTCACATTCTAATGTAGATACCCCAGATGCGTTACGAGAACAGAGCCAGAGAGATAGCTCCAGACGCCAAGTATATCAATACTGCTGGGAAAGATGTGGATGTGACGGATGTAGAAGCAGCTAGCTTCTACCCTGCTTGGCTACGAAGCTGCCGCATGAATCACATCATCAAGAGGCCTGATAGCTCAGGATTCGCAGACCGAGTATTGTTTGTACATCCTGGTGCGCTCGATGTTACTGAGCCAAAGCATACACAAGTAGCGGTTCATGAAGGAAAGCCATCGTGGGTATACAGAACCCGGCACTTCGAAGATATTTTGAAAGGGTCTTCGGTAATTATTGATAACTTCGGCGAATTTGACAAAGCGGAACCTACACATCCTGGTAACTTGCTGCTCAAGCAAGTAAGTTCAATCCTGCTATGGTTTCTGTATGTGATTGCTAATGCCAACCTTCTAAGTTATTTGGGCAATGCAACGCTCTAGGTCCTGATGCTGGTTTTGCCACAAATGGGAATGTTGTTTTTGTTTTTTTCCGTGTATATCCAAAACAGGTCACAAAAGAAGACGACGCAAATGAAGATGACAACAAAGAGGACGACGAATACAGTGAAGACGACGCTGACAACGCAGATGATCCAGACTATATAGATGGATCAGATGACGGCTCAGACGACACAACTTTTAGAAAGCAAAAAAAGAAACCTTTGAATGTCAAATTCAAAATTCCGAAGTCGGAACGGCGGTCTCAGTCTAAACGCGGGCCTCTGCCTGATTCTGGGTTCGTCTTGTCTCCCCTCATGGAATGGACTGATCACAGACTCCGAGCATGTCTGCTGGCTCTTTCATTCATGGCCATCGACGAGCAGAGCTGGATGTCTCGCGAGGTCAAGAACAATATCAACGAACTCGAAGAAGCACCTGTGTCGCTGCGTGACCTTCTCTGTCCCGAAGCCGAATGCACTCAGATACTGCAACAGTAAGTAGCTACTATAAGTGGTAGATATTTAGAAATGGTAAATGACGCCTCGAACACGATCCTGTCGCATAGTCTGCTTGCGGGACATGTATAAAGAATGTATTAACATAGGACTACATACTCTGATATCTCGGCATTGACAAATGCACTGTATTTTGACCGAATATGTTATGCCAGAAAGCCAAACAGAGGAAATCGAAGAGTCAAAATATGACACTTCCAAATAAACAATTCCTCACAACCATTGATTACCCGCCGTGGGTGAGGCCACATCTTCCCCCGAGGAAAACATCAGCAGTTACAGCTACGATTCCCTGCCATTCGCCCTGAAAACATTGGTGACCCCGGGTTGCGACGAGGTGTGCGTTCCGTAAGTGGCTGTTATAAGTGATCATTCAGCCGAATGCGACGCACAGCGTAGTTGTATCGAAGTGCCCGCTGAAGAGATGAAAGATAATCGCTTCTCTCATCTCAGATTTACGCCGTTTGCTAAAAGACCCACCTCTAGTTGCGACCAAACTCCTCTACGAGCTTAATCGCATGTACTAGGTGCCGCTGAGCTTCGCAATTATCTGTGTTGCATGTATTCTAGTCTGTACTCGAAGAATCTAGCGTTCATTAAACAGAATTACTGTGACAATTTACTACAGAGGCAGCTTCAGATTGAGCTTACTCTTTGTGCTCCATCTGAATCGTAATTATATTCTTGAGGATGCAGATATGTACATGGCGGACTTGGAAAGCGTTGAGACAAATTCTGAGGAGGTTAGGAAGAGTTTGGTAGAACACAGCTTTCTGGTGGTTCGCTCTGACTGCGAGCCCTCCAGGGCTCGAGAAAAGTAGTCCTCCGGTAGCCGTGAAGCCATCTTCTATATCTGTGAAAAATGCAGGTGAACCGACGTCACAGTACCTCATTAGTGTGATTAACGTGAAATTACAATGCGATCCCTCGACTTCGTATCGGTCGGTGTCGTTGGCATATGATCTAACGAGTTCATGTGAGCCAAATTGACGAGGGGATGCATGATTCTCCGAAAGCACGGCGAGAAGCTAGACAGAAGGATGGATCACAGTATCCATGGTCTTCAGTATGTGCTCGTTTCGTCGGCGGTGCAGAGAATACTTACCATCAGAACAAGGACTTGAAGTAGTACACTCTGCGTTTCTCCTGAGTGACAATATGCTTTGCAGTCATTAAAGCGTGAACGATCTGAGTATTGCGGCTGGTTAGATTCGAAGTAATATCCAGGGGCACAGACTACGTACAATTCATAGTCATCGTATGCGTCCCGAGAACAGATGACGTTTCGTCCATCCTCATTCAAGAATCGAGGGAGAGCTAATTGGACGAAAAATGTTTAGGCCAAAAAATCAGGCCAGGGAGAGCCTGTATATTCAAGTCCTCGATAGGAGGACTCAGAAACCGGAATGATTGATTTCCTCACTCGATTAGAGGGCGTGGAAGACGCGTAAGAAGCAACTTGTCGAAGTCAATAATACATAAACGTGAACAAAAACATCTATACAGTAGTAGTCGTTGATGACAGTGATTTTAGGGTACACCGACAAAGAAAAACGCGTACCGTACTTAAGCGAGACCAGTGGGTAAATAGCATCCTTGTCCACCTCACCCATCACTTCCATCCCCTGCGTCAGTCATGTTTCCAGATTCCGGCTGGCACCTCAGCCAGGAACGCAAGCTGGGGCACCAGTTTTCCAGCTGGATTCAGATCGCAAGCTATTGTAAACAATCGAGATGCATTTACACGCGGGCAGCGAAGAAAGTCAAGTAAGTGTCGGCGTAAAGAGAGGAAGGAAGAGGGAGATGCGCTTTCAGTGCGAATTGGAACTCCGTTGGTCCGTGCGCGAACACGAATTCTGCCTCACTGACTATGCTCTCCTCATTCGTCTAAATCTTTGCCACGAAATCGCGCAGCCGCCATGCTTGACTGACCACCAACCTCCCTTGCACCGCCCTAGTGCTCCCGATGCCAGCGCCTTCCTCTCTCGGTTCCTTGCACCTGGACTGTGAACTCGATCCCGGAGACTGCTCTATTGATCTGCATCGCCTCACCATGGCTCTGTACACTGCACTCAATTCTAGTCATTACACGAGCCGTGCTAAAGGTTGCTACGCACTTACGTATAGATGCGCGCTCATGTCATTGTTGAAGCTCATCACTACTGGGACTTTTACTTACTCTGGCTGGTCATTTGATTTGTGCGGTCTCCCCTCTCAGCGAACACTATAGGTCACTCAGTCTTCAACATTTCAACACAACGTATAATATCAAATGCCTTTGTACCATTTCGGGTTGGCGGTCGGGGTTCCTCCCTTGTAAGTCGCACCGTCTTTCGAAAAGGTACCCTCCATGCGATCTAATATAATCCTGTTCAGAATTACTTCCTCTCCTCTCTGCAAACGCGATTTCTTTCTCTGAATTAGACCCATCCCGTCCCCGTCGATCTATCTCCAAGGATGCTGCTCTCAAGAACGCTGGAGGATGGATGGAGCTTTACGATTGTGTTGGAGCTAGAGACTCTATATGAAAGCTGCGTTTGTCGCTGTTTGACACTATAATGATTTAACAGACCATGTGTAGATTGACCCTTTGTGCTTCATGCACTCGTGAAGTGTAGACTCAAGCGTGCATTGTCGGCCTTGACCTCTCGTTTGAATAGGCAATCTGAAGCTGAAGCGCCGTTTGTTATAAAGATTGACAAAACTCATTGAGCGTTCATCAAATCCTTCATTAGAACGAACGACATCTGCGAAACATAGGAATAGGTAGCGTCATGGATCATGTGCTCCTCGTCGATTGCAAACTACGCAGATCTGCATCGATACGCTGCAGTTTGACTTGTCTATTAATTTTCGTATTGACAGTTTACAGTCAGTATGCAGAAGGGCCATTAGTTCTGGGGATTGTCGAAATTTGTCGATCTCTTTTACTGTACTTGATTGTGGTCTGAATCTACTACATTGACACTCTTCTTTGTTCTAGAGTATGGTCGCGCCCAATGGTAGATAGTGAATAGATTTCTTGTATCGGAAGCAAATTGGTTTCTCTAGATTCAGTTTCTCCACGATTTCGCTTCGATAGTCTCTACAAATACTTGAATACTAGCTGCATCCCGTTTTTCGCCAAATCTTCTGGAGATAACTTGATTTCCTTGTCCACCAACACCAAGTAATCTGTTGCTGATTCGTCATTTTGCCTTGGATTCCGCATCAACATGTCGAAGACCACAGGTTCTTTCATTTCCCCGCGGTCAAATTTTCCGGTGCTTGTCACATTCCCTACGTCCTCGTGGCATTCTAAAGGTACTGCAATGCACCTTGGTTGAATAACAATATACGGCCCATTTTGCGTAATATTGAAGACCGCGAAGGTGAATTGCCAACCATCAGTAGATCGATAATTATCCGAATATACCTTGCCATCGTGTCCTGATACATTTGAGTCTAGCAAACGGAAAGAAGTAGGGATGTTCCTGTAAATCTGCAGGGGAGCTATAGCTACTGTAGCGCTGTATGCACCACAAGGTTTAACACGTTTCTTGCCGTTTTGGATGGAAATGCCGGGCATTAGTAGCACCGGGATGCGCAGGCCCATGTGCGTGGAAATGAAAGGTTCTATTGGTGACAAATAGTCCAGGTCGATCGATGACGACCGTACAAGGTACTGCTCTGGACTGACAGGAAGGATCTTGGAGTTGGAGGAGCATTTCTGGCCTGCCCAATTAAACAGATCGAGGACACCTCTTGATTTAGAATTTAAAATCTCCTGGAGCAGACGGTAAAACGCGCGTTCTGCACCCTCCCCGTAGGCAGTCGAAATACTGACGTCAAAGAGTCCCATCAGAGAATAGGCAGTGTCCTCTTCACGCGTCACCTTGCGTGGAGCCGCCAGCTGCATTCTACGGGAGAGACTAGAACAGACGCGAATATTGCTGAGCTCCCTGGTCGATATCGTTGTAGCCTTCTTAATCTGAGCTGTGGTCGAATCATCGTTCTTGTCATTTTCAGAGTCCGCAAGGCGCTGCCATCGCTGATTGTAGAACTTGAGAACCTGTGATGCTAGTAGCTCCTGTAGCGTCCATCCACGCGTAAACCATGGGTCGCAATGCATCTCCGTGAGCCGTTCCGTCTCGGCAAGGTAAACGATACAGACTTTTGAACGCTCGTACCAGTTATACATCGAGCGAATAGATTCGTCAAGCTCCGAACTGCTGTCCTTATTGATACAGATTGTATCCATCCAGCCAAGGGTAAGCCCGTGGAGTTGATAGGCCACCTTACAGAAATTGACCAGTTTATGATATCCTGGGCCTTGCGCATCGAGTATTCCCGCCTTCCAGTTTCCGTAAATCAGTTCAGGAGATTGTTGAAACCATGTATGTGATAAGATGGCGTAGCTGGCATATTCTTCCGTTATTCTGTGGATCGCTTCCTCTTCCGTCTCCAGTCTCGGGGGTGCCCATAGATAGAATTTTCGAACGATAGGACGGTATTCAGCATCATTTATCTTTGCTTGTAGCTGTAACGCGAACTGATTGTAAACGGCACCGCGTTCTATGAGGCAGATATCGAGTAGAGGACCTTTTGGAACGAATTTAAGGAGGCGTATTGGCATTTTATTGAACACCTGATTGCGCAACTCTTGCAGAACTTTGTCATGAAATGTAGTACGTATAGGAGCCAATGGTATGTCTATTGATTTGGTTTCAATATGATATCTGTCCTAAGGTGAAGCAATCTACTCACGTTGCTTAGTTTCAGCGCTGAAATTCAATGAATCTGCTTGAGATGGGTCGGCTGGACAAGCTAATGTGCCTGTGAAATAGATGATACAATTAATCGGTGTACTTGACTCGGAATTCGAGTTATATATATATATATACCATCAGTGATATCCTCAGTCTCTTGGAGTGCACTATCATCTAAAACCGCTTTAATAACTGCGTCATTCCCCGTCTCCGCTGAAAATCCAATCATGTTTGAAATGAAATCCTTGAGCGCCATGATAAGTTTCTTAGCTTGCGGACTGAAAGGCTTACGCTCCGTTTCTACTAGAATAATATCAATGATCAAAGGAAATTATGCAACAGTAGAGGCGGCCGTTCTTACGGTTTGTGCCCACAGTATGTGACGAAATGAAGCCCTGTAGAGCATCCAGAAGGAGCTGCTCCTGCGCAGTCGTAGGTATATAGTCGGGGCCTGTGGACAGAGAAGATAAGTTGGGTTTGGCTTTTACTGCAGTTGCAATCACAAATCGTAAACGTACCGCCGTGATCTTGATCGTCTGAAGTCCCCTCGCCATCCCTTAACATATTGTCTATAGTAGATATGTTGTTCTGGTTCATTTGGAAACAAGTTCAGGTCAAGCGATATCGGATGTGGTGATGGGTTGTAAGACGCTGCGGGAGCAGACCAGAAGACTGAGAGACGCTACATAAAGCTGAAATCACTCCTACTGATATGAGAATGGCACTCGCAAAATTAGCATTTCACACTGCCTCTGTAGGTACGGAAAGCATTAAGCTCTCCGGACTAGAGCCACATTGCCCGCTTCGTGGAACAGCTTCAGCGCGTGAGCTGTATCCTGACGGAAATGAACTGCATGCACAGATACTTGATTGTGAGTTCTATTACATATGGAAAGTAACCAAAAGCTAAGAGAGCCTCGAGCAAAATCTGTCCACCTAGTATCACCAACCCCGCGTCGCTATTCGGCCCTTGTCAACAATGCCTTGTCAACCCTCACGTATCTGTCACCTTCGGGTATGACAATAGATCCACCTGTACCGGAAAACGTAAGTTACAGAACCATGAATGAGAACCATGATTGACCTTAATCCACCAGATGTGACAGAAAAAGAGGAAAGAACACACCCTTCACACAATCTATAACAGGTGAATCAAACACGACTGCGAGCTTCGCGTACCTAACTGTCTGAGATAGCCCAGCGACGAGGGGGTTACCATTGAAGAACGACAAGTGGTTGGGACTTCGTACTACTCCTGCAAATTCTGAGGGCCTAGAATAGGTACGCTATATGCTGGGACAGTTGACGAAAAGGTTTAAGGAACTACGTCTATGCATCAAGACGCGTCGTGAAATTGCGGAGCCTTCTCATGATAGTCTTTGGCGTCGCTGTCAAATCGCTCTCCTGGAGCTTATAGATACTTGAATACAAGTTGCATCCCATGCTCAGCCAGCTTCTCCCACGAAAATGAAAAGGGAATATCACGATCCACCAATACCATGTAATCCTCCGCCGACTGATCCTCTTGATTCGCGTTCCTCTGTAGTATATCAAACACCACAGGCTCCGTCGTAGGTATCCGGTCGAACGCGCCCGTACCTGTCACCTTCCCCGCCTCTTCGTGGCAGAGTATAGGTATAGCGATGCATCTGGCTGGCACATAAACGCCTGAACTATCCTGTTTAAAATTGAAGACGGCGAACGTTATATGCCACACGTCGGACTTGCTGCGGTAACCATCAGCACCGTTAGCTGCGAGGTCTAACAGGTGATATGCCACACCAAGGTCCTTGTACTGACCCAGGCAAGAGATAGATACGGCAGCTCCGTAGCGTCCCCGAGGGTTAAATGTGACTTTATTGTCAGCGATCGATACCGCAGGCATCAAGATAATAGGCGTCCGAATGCCCATGTGCGTCAGCGTCAACGGTTCCAGCGGGCGCATATTGTTGAGAAACGTGGAAGTGTTCCGATGAAGATAATGTTGCAGTTTAATAGGAAGGATCTTCGACGTAGCAGAATGAAGCTCGCCAGCCCAATTGAACAGATCAAGGACGCCAACCAAATGCGAGCTGAGGATCTCCTGCAAGAGACGATACAACGCGTGTTCTGCGCCCTCACCGTACGCGGTGGAGATGCTGACGCCGAACACCCCCATCAGCGAGTACGCGGCGTCTTCCTCGCGGGTGACGTTGCGCTGGGCGGCGAGCTGCATCCGGCGCGAGATGGGGTATAAAAAGAGGTTGTTCAGCTCGTGCGCGGACATCGACGTCGCCTCTGTGATCTTGTCCGTTAGCGCGTCAATTTTCTTGTCGTTGAGTTGCGAATCGACGAAAACAGTCCAATGGTGATTGTAGAATTTGAGCCGGTTTGGGGCGAGCAACTCCTGCAGCGTCCATCCGCGCGTGAACCACGGATCGCGGGGGATGTCAATGAGCACCTCAGTTTCAGCGAGGAATATGATACACAGCTCGGAGCGCTTGTACCAGTTATACATCGACCGTATCGACTCGTCGAGCTCGGAGCTGCTATCCTTATTGATACACACCGTATCCATCCACCCAAGGTTGAGCCCGTGCGCCTCCCACGCGACCTTACAGAAATTCGCCAGCTTCATATACCCCTTCCCCTCCACGTCAAATGCGCCAGACTTCCACGCCCCGTAGGTCACTTCAGGGGAATCGAGCAGCCAGGTATGCGAGAGGATAGCGTACCGCGCATGTTGGTCCAGGATCCTGAACACAGCTTCGTCCTCCGACTCCATTCGCGACCCGCGGAGTGTGCGTCTCTCCGTCGGGCCGTAATCGCTGTCATTCATTCGGGCCTGTAGGGACAAAGCGATGTGCTCGAATATGGCGCCACGCTCGAGGAGGGTGATGGTGTTTGTGAAACTGAGAAGGCGGATCGGCATTTTGTTGAAGACGCGTGTGCGGAGGTGTTGGAGGACTTTGGAGTGGAAGGCGGCCTTGGATAGTTGGGGAATAAGTTCTGTACTGGGGAATTCGGGATGGCTAGAACTCGAGCTTGAGGACGACTGAGTACTTAGTTGATTATGGGGAGTGAGAGCGTC
>QFFD01007447.1:0-20907 GCA_003314615.1 Pholiota microspora
AATGTTGAGATATTCACAACTGGCTCATGTGGTGGGGTGGCTCAGGTGGGGGGGTAGGTTAGTAGTGAAAGTGGACGACTCGGAGTAAGAGGTTAAAATAAATCATTCCGTGGTTCCGATCATCCATCGGAGCGCTGACATGAACATTGACTGAACATTGACACGTTCTCGGGAAGGTGAAGTGTTGTTTCTTTTGGGAAAGTAACAAAGCAGGTATGTATGCATTTACTCTATATTCGTAGAGAGAAAAATCTGATTATATTGTTTTGAGCGTAGGATTAAAAAAATCTAGAACAAGATATTAAATATTTGCCTGTGAGGAAATTATAAGGTGAGTAAAATAAAGCGCTGTCTATACGTAGGCCCAATAGAACAATGGCCGCATGAAAATACAAGAGAAAGTAAAGAGGAAGAGTTAGCGAAAATGCCGCAATATACCCGGGCCCAGCTGTGATCCGGCGTCAACTTCTCGATTCTGGACACCGCTTTTCCCTTTGTACTTCCAACACCTATGCGTCAGAGGTAGCTTGGGTATCATCCCAAGCGGGCATCTTCTCGAGGGATACCTCTAAGTAATCGTCGTCGTCGTCGTCGTCGAGAAACAGATCCGGACTGCCATACGCTGAGAATGAATCCCCTTCACCGAACGACAGCTGAGGTAGGCTTCCTTCTGGCGTGTATGTATATGGACTGGAAACTGATGTCTGGTAGGCCGTGCTGTCGAGGTCCGCGTCGAAGCGGTTGGTACCCATGCTGAGCGGGGTGCCCATCTCGCTATGCCAGTTGGGCGTCATCGCAGACGGACAGCGCGTGTTCCGAGTCTCCGTGAATTGAGCAGGAGATCCTATGTGGTGGTCGCGGGGCCATTCGGGAGTACTAGAGGTCGACGGCTCCGTGTATTCCTTCGTATGATTCGGAGTGGGAGGATTCCAGGAAGGCAAACCTCCGCGTCCGCTAGTGACACTCCCGGAAAATAGCATACTATCTTCGAAGGCGGGCACACAATTTTTTAGGAGGACAGTGGGCGAAGTTTGGTGCGTGTCGCCGTTGTTCAACTCGCTAATGTGCTGATTAGGATGATGATCATGAACTGCAGAAATTGACTTACTATATTTGTGGGCTCATGGAGGCGTAAAACCTATCGCCAAACAAGTCGTCGTCATCGTCTCTATAGGGCTCGATAATGAATGATCTGGACAGATTCCAAGGGGAGATTCAGTAGACATACCTGCACGCCGAGATGCGTTGTGGTAAGAGGCGGCCAAATTTTATTAGCTCCCCGTCCACATCCTCGTCCACTGCCGTCCGTGAAAATGAGCGGTGGCTACAAGACATATATTGGTAAGGTGATGTCCTTCAGTGTTTTGGAGAACTTACCTGCGTTGATCTAGGTCATGGTGGCGTCGCATGCTCTCGCTGTATATTTTAGCCTGCGTCGTTGGACCAGAATCCGCGTTCGAGTCTGCCTGACAATGCCATTGAGCTGTTGGTATTGGCGTCCTCGGTGCTGGCGTGCTATGAGCAGATCAGTCGATTAGGAACCTTTTTCTCGGAGGGTGGGATAGAATTGAACCCACGTTGCAGGTTGTTTCCAGATCCGAGATTGGGACTGGATGCTCTCTGAATAGTCGCGACCGCTATCTATTGTCCCATCGTCGCTGACTACCTCTGATGCCATGCCTGCTTGCTCCGCTACCCATCTCTCGACGAAAGTAGTTCCAATTATCGGGGCTGCTTCAAGAGCGTCAGATTTCGAGCAAGACGAACAAAAATCGATAGGACTTACGATATTGTTGGATACCTTCCTTTGCGTCGAAACTTGGTTTGTCCACGATATGGAAACCGGGTCCCTCCCATATACGTAATCGCGAAGATGGTTCTACGGTTGGACCTAGCTCTTGCTTTCCTTTCTCAGGGACAGATACATCGATAGGCACAAACATCTCCTCTAGTTCCGAGGGTGTTACACCCCATGCGTGCTCGCGCAAAAGATGGAACTTCAGATAAGTTGCTCCCTTCACACTTGGTGTATGTGTTAGTGATATCGGAGGTGATGATTGAAATGATACTGACTGGTAGTAACACTTTGGGCAGCTGTAGTGTTTGCCGCTATGTTTCCGTATGGTATGACGCGATAGACCGCCAGCGGTCGAGAACCAATAATGACAGATCTCGCATTGGTGGGTTTTTCCTTTGGTACTGTTGTGTCGCGATAAATAAGTAAAACTGATTTGCGAAGGTATGAAGGCAGTGAAGACGTACTGGGTTTGGATGTGTGATCGCACCCCACCCACATCCGCGAATCGTTTGAAGCACCCTGGTACGGGACATGCATGGAGCCTCAAGCTTCAAAAAGACGATAAATGTAATGAACGAAAACTTGCCAGATGTCGCTTACTTTATGGTGCGGTGCACAGAATTGACATGCCTCTGAACATCTGTTTGACGCGATAGTTTAGCCCCACACCCTTCGTAAGTGCAAGGAAACCCGCGCTAGATATCGCTAGATTAGTCCCGGCAGTCACAAAACAAGATACTAACATCCGCTACTCACCTTTTCCGGGATCTTTGGTTTGGTTTGTTTTACGTTATTTAGCGAGCATCCATCGAGAGTGTCTTTTGTGGCCTTGTTCGGCATTGTTCGTAAAAGCTTAGATTTGAGTGAAATGTACAGTGGGGCGCTGCCCAAAGGGGATTAGAAAGTAGAGACGAATTGGGGAATTGACCTCCTGCCTCGCCACACATTTTATGTGTTTTGAGGAATTGTGGCACTGAAGAGGCATATGTACACGCAGCAGCCCTGAAAGACCGGGTTGATTAGCGAGGACTGAATGCCACACGGGAATCAAATTGAACGTCAAATTGCGGCTTGCCGTTCTGTGTTTATGTTTGGGAAACCGTTTTTCTTTTGTTCTCGAGATAATGGAAAATAGGAGGCTTTATAGTGCCTGAGTGGTGCCCAATGTGATCTCTCCATCGAGGACGTCATTAAGACCGAAGCTCTGGCGCCTGACTTGGGCGCCTAATTATCATGCGGGGGCTTGCTGACGAGGAACTCACCCAATTTTTTTGGCTAGGTATTTATACAAGCCGGATTGGTGGTAGACTGGTCCGGTGAGCGACACGCAAGGCTCTGGAGGTACTAGTAGAAGCCTAGCAGGCAGAGATGTTCAAATGTAACATTCAGCGCTAAGCGCTCAGAACAAGCTATTTATCGTGGTACAGCTTCGGAAGAGTGAGTTGATTCCAGTACTTGTGCGCACAATGCTTTAAACTTTGTCTTCTGATCACTAAATCATGGCTACCTCTGAACAATGTCCGAAGTCGATTTCCCGTCTACATTAAATCAACTTACTCAAGTATTTGGCATTGATTTGGCACGGATAAAAAAAAACTCTGTTGGATGTACAAAGAATGATATATTAATAATAATGTATGCAAACGAATTAAATATCTATGAACACGCAGCCAAGGATATCAATGACAACATATGTAGATAGACTGTAACACAACGCGGGAACCAACCGGGAACAGTTGTGGGAGACAAGATGAGCCGGAGTTTCAATTCGAATTGATCGATAAGAAAAGACCACCTCTATGCTTTGACGTCCATCGATCCAACCTTTTTTGACGCTCCTCTAACCTCTAGAAGTCGAAAAGATCACCAAACGGTATGTACAATGACGCTTCGAATTCCGAGAGAACCTCTTTGCTTATATCTTCAGCGGATGGTAGAGCCGCAGAAGTAGAAGGCATGGGACCTCTGCTGACTGGTATCTGCAACTGGTTACCCATCAGCGTAAAGTCCTCATGCATCGCCTGGAAATCGGCTGGTGGGTACGAAGTGCTGGGCTGCAGAGTGCTCGTGTTGTCTGTATCCCAGATATTGTCACCCATGAGGGGGTTCATCTGAGGTTGCCAGTTTGACGCCATTGTCAATGGATATCCCATGCTTTGCGGATCCGGTACACTGTAAGGAAGCCCTCCAGGGTAGTAGGGGAATGCCCCGGGGGTGCTGAAAATTTGTGCGTCCGCGTTGGGTGGCTCCCAGTAATCGCCCCCTCTGCTTTCGTCGGTATTCCTAGGCAGGACGTTACCTGTCTCCTCTTGCTCCTGTGACAATGCGTTCGCCGATTCCTGGTACGCCTCGTTATCGTTGAATCCACTGATAAATTGATCAGAATAATAATCCAGCACATCCAAAGGCAGGCTTACTATAAGTATGGATTCAGAGCAGCAGCAGCGTAAGACCCGCCATAATATTGGTGGGCATTTTCTCCGCTATTTTTGTTGTCAGTCTGATGAATCAGGGGAAATCTAAGGAGGCGCACCTGAAATTCGACAAGTCCAGCATGGAGGGGAAGCAGTCCCCACGCACCTGGTTGCTGTCGATACCCTGCCCTGTTGTGAGCCCCCAGTATGACCGCGCTCTATGCGAGTATATATAAGTCAGTTATTTATTTCTCTGGAAGTTGTATAGCTTACTCGAATTCGTGCATACTGGGGTCCTGCGGAAGCCTTGCACTCTCCCCAATGACGTTGGAAAGTGACGATGGGCCGGCTTCTGGTTTTACATCCCCAATGAACGGCTGCCGCTGGACTGTCCGAGCTGCATCCCTCCGTAGCGGTGCCCTATGATCATTCGTTCTTGTCAGAAAAATAATCGAAGGGTGGAACAGGCTATGAATTTACATCTGGGGATGCGTCCAGCCTTCTGCGGACTGGGCGTTTTCGTGGCGATCGCTGTCTACTGCATCGCGAACTTGACTCGATGCTAAATGATTTACTTGCCTATTCCATCCTTCGACGGAACTGGCTATTGTCATCGTTGCTGCACGAAAATGTCAGCTATGGGATAGACCAGAACGAATGGCGGGACTTACAATCTTCATCAACGCCGTTGTCGACGTTTTCGTTGGATACTCGCACCGCTCTGTGATCAACGAACCCATTTTGCACTGTGTAATGGTGCAAAAATGATGGCTCCGATAGCGGAGGAGTCCTCGGTGTCTCGACGGTCGATACTAGGGCAGACCCCGGCCTAGTTGCTGCATGCATGGCACCGAACTCTGACTTCGTCGGGATCGTGTCATGTGCGCATCTAAGATGAGCCTTCATGGCTCGCGGTCGCGTCTCCCTACAATCGACGTCAGCTCACTGAAGGGTCCGTCAAAAAAATCACTTACACTACGTCGCACATCGGGCACCAGTAGAGTCCCTTCTCATGGACAGCTTTTACATGTACCTTGAGGGTGCTAGGGTGACCAAATTTTCTGCCGCATATTTCGCATGCATAGGGTCGTTCGTCCGTACTAAGTAGGCAAGATGAACAGACACTAGATGGAAGTAGAAACGAAGAACAGACTCACTGTGTATTATTGATATGTATTTCCAGAGCGGTTATATCAGAGAATGTTCGGGCGCAGTCTGGGATGGTACATGGATGCGGCCTTGCAGAGAGCGTAAGCACGGCAAAAAAAAAAACCTCTTAGAAATATCGCTCACCTGATTCCAGTGTGTCGGTTCTCCATATGCCTTCGTATGTCTGACAGACGCGAAAGTGTCGCGGTACAGCCTTCGTAGGGGCAGGGATACTTGAAGCAATACATTGAGTCGCAGTAGTAAGAATGTCGAAACATTACTCGCCTTGGGCTTTGGAGCTTTCGGCATACTGGATGGATTTGCAAAATTGAATAATTGTGTAGGATGGTGAGTCCTAAGAGAGAAATAGAACTCAAATAGAAGGGGGGATGGGGGTGGTTGGATGGGGAATAATGTCCCATTCATCATTCCATCCTGTCAATTTTATGTCTTTCTCCGAGGCGAAGTGGCTTTGAAACGTTGTCCAAATACAAAGGCTCAGGTGAACCATCGAGACCTTATAGCCACACGGAAATTAGGGGTGGAACCGTGGCCTGTTGCGGAGTGAGTGACGTTTCCACACGGGAAGCGATCATCAATTGTCTTTTTCCAAGCAACATTAGCGAAAAAGAGTCCGGGGTTGGCCACCTGAAGACTGCAGGACGGTGCGCCAGCGCGCAGATGTATGTACGGCATCGGGACAATGGAGTCGGGATCAGTATATATGTCACGAACACCAGAGACGCGCGGAAGCGCCGGTGGCACCTTGGGCGCCTATTTTCAGGTACTGGTTCCTGAGAATTTTCTTTAAGTGATTACCTCCTATTTGATGACGCCGATCTGACTATAAGTCTACATACATTAATGTAGACTACTGACTTGGTTCAGAAAAACTGGGATGTAAAGTAAATCCAGAACCCTCAGAACGCACTTAACATTCGTACCATTAGAATGCGTTGCACCCACTGTAATATCCTCTCTTGTATACGATCTGGAGGAACGTTTGTGCATATCCAGTATGTTTTTTTTCTGTCGTCAATTCCCCACCCAAAATCGGAAGGAAGATTTGAACCTTTAAGTGCGCCGTGAGTACGCCACACATTCTTCTCGTATTTTTTTGGAGCACTCATATAAAAACTAACATCCTCTTAAGTTCGTCTTTCCGTGAACTGATATAGCTTCTTGTTGCCTCGAACCTTGCCTTTTCTATGCCTTCCTGCAGCAGATACAAAGCACGTCATCTTTACCCCTCGGGGCGCATCAGGATACTTGTAGACAGGTCCACATTACTCTATTAAAATATCCTCTAGCTCTGATCAAAGGTGTATGCATGTGAGACGAAGTAAAAATACACCTTCGATTCTCATTTCAAGTTCTTCTAAACGAAGATATGTGTGCATCATATGTGTGCATCCACAATGCGTTCAGGGAGATTGCCGTTGGCCAGCTCGAGAAATATAGTTTAATACCTTATATCGGTGGACATCGTTGGGATTCGTGTTGGTGTCGAATCCGTCTTGCATTCCTTTTATCGATTCCGTATATCGATTGTGATTTTCATTCCATATCTGGTCGTTCAGTCCTGTCGTCGCGAAACTCGTTGTCTACGTCTGATTGATACAAAAGCATTACTTCCAACTTGGATTTTTTAGCGCCCATGAGTCTACTATGAGATTGATTACAGAACCTGAGAGAGCGATATGGTTTCTGAGAGAAATCGGGGCCCGAATGTAGTAGAAGGATGTAGAATGATCAGGAATCTGCCGAAAACCACATAAGGAAGGTCAAAATCTTTTCGATCAAGACCCGCAAAACCTCTTTCCTTCAAACTTACATTACAATGGCTGTCGTAGGAATCGATTTTGGAACTTTACACTCAAAGGTACGTGGAGGAGATCCTGTATCAGGCCATATCGCTCATAGTCGTGCAGATCGGTGTCGCTAGACATCGCGGTATCGATATTATCGCCAACGAGGTCTCAAATCGTGCAACTCCGTACGTAGCATTGGAGATTTCTAGTCATGGATTAGTGCTTACCTCGGTGTAAAATAGATCTTTGGTTGCGTTTGGCCCAAAACAACGCGCAATCGGTGAAGCTGCGAAGACGCAGGAGACCTCCAACTTCAAAAACACCATCGGCTCGCTCAAGCGTCTGATCGGAAGGACATTGGCCGACTCGCAGGTCCAGGATGTCGAGAAAAAGTTCATCAACGCAAAATTGGTTGAGCTGAATGGAACCGTTGGGACAGAGGTGCGGGCGACTGATCAGTGGCTTCATCGATATCAGCCAGACTTACCCTTTTTTTTTAGGTTACGTACCGTTTCGAGAAGGCGCAATACACGTTCACGCAGCTCGTGGCGATGTACTTTGGCAAATTGCGTGATATCGCTGCCGCCGAGCTGAAGACTCCCGTCACCGATGTGGTCATCTCTGTGCCAGGATGGTACACCGACATCCAGCGCCGCGCGATCGTCGATGCCGCTGCTATTGCCAACATGAACGTCCTCCGTCTGATCAACGACACTACGGCTACTGCCCTTGGTTATGGAATCACCAAGTCTGATCTCCCAGAACCCGAGAACCCCCGTCATGTCGTATTCGTCGATGTCGGACACGCCGACTTCTCTGTCGCCGTTGTTGCTTTCTCCAAAGGCCAGCTTACCGTCAAGAGCACTGCGTACGAGCGCAATCTCGGTGGCCGTGACATTGATTACGCCCTCGTGGAGCACTTCGCGAAAGAATTCAAGACCAAGTACAAAATTGATGTCATGACCAACCCCAAGGCTACTTTCCGTCTTACCGCCGGCTGCGAGAAGATCAAGAAGGTTCTGTCTGCTAACGCTGAGGCGCCCTTGAATGTCGAATCCATCGTGAATGATGTCGATGCTACTTCCAAGCTGACGCGCGAGGAGCTTGAGGGTCTCATCGAACACGTTCTGGCCCGCATTCCCGGACCTCTCCAACGTGCCTTGACTGACTCAGGCCTCAGCCTAGACCAGATCGACGCCATCGAACTAGTTGGTGGTTCCACTCGTGTCCCAGCTGTGCGCCAGCGCATCCAGGACGCGTTCCCTGGAAAGCCGCTCTCCTTCACCCTGAATCAGGATGAAGCCATTGCCCGCGGTGCAACCTTCGCCTGTGCGATGCTCTCGCCTGTCTTCCGTGTCCGCGACTTCCACGTCAACGACATCAACCATTTCCCTATCAAGACCCAATGGTTGGCGAGCCCCACTGACCTCGACGAGGACACTGAGCTGCTCGTCTTCCCCCAAGGCAACTCTATCCCTTCCACCAAAGTGCTCTCGTTCTACCGCAAGGAGCCTTTCACCATCGATGCTGCTTACGCTGACCCCTCGCTCCTTCCTGGAACTATCAACCCTTGGATTGGTACTTTCACCGCAAAGGAAGTCCCTGTCTCGCCCAACGGTGATGCTACCTGCGTGAAGCTCAAGACGCGCCTCAACTTGCACGGTATCATGTCGTTTGAGAGTGCCTACGTGGAGATCATTGAGGAGAAGGAGGATGCCACGATGGATGTTGACGCGTCCGCTGAGGCACCTGTTCCAGCTCCCAAGAAGCGCGTTGTGAAAGAGAAGAAACCAATTCCCTTCATCGCCACTAACAGCTCGCTCGACAAGACTGTCGTCGAGGCATACAAGGAGCAGGAGAGTCAACTCCACGCTGCAGATAAGCTCGTCATGGATACTGAGGACCGCAAGAATGCTCTTGAAGAATACGTATATGACATGCGTGGCAAGCTCGAGGACCGTTACGCTAGCTTCGCCAAGGCCGAAGAGAAGTCTGCTCTGCTCGAAGGTCTCTCCGCCGCCGAAGCCTGGTTGTACACAGAAGAGGGTGAAGAAGCCACCAAGTCCGCTTACGTGGAGCGCCTCGACGCGCTCAAGGCTATGGGCGACCCCATTGCCTTCCGCCATCGCGAAGTCGACGACCGCAAGAGGTCAATCGCCAACCTCCGCGAGACCCTGAACAACTACATGTCGCAGGCGACCTCCTCCGACGAGAAGTTCGCTCACATCGACGAGAAGGACAAGCAGGCCGTCGTCGAGAAGGTGGCGACCGTGCAGAAGTGGCTCGAGGACCAGAACGTGAGGCAGAGCGAGCGGCCGAAGAACGTCGACCCTATCTTGACCAGCGCGGAGATCGAGAAGAAGCGCGACGAGGTCATCTACTTCGCCATCCCTATCCTCACCAAGCCCAAGCCCAAGCCCGTCGTTACCCCCGGCACGCAGACGCCCAAGACGGACACCCCCCCTGCTCCTGAGCCCGCGACCTCAGAAGGCGCAGACAAGGGCCCCTCGGAGATGGATGTGGATTAGATGTGCGGTCGTACAATCGTTCCCTTTTCCTGTTTTTCCTCTCCTACATGCATAGATTTTTTCGTCTACATATACGGTCACGACTTACGACGACCTAACGAACCACATAACCATCGCATCATTTTTTCCATGCAAGACTGCCCCCCACCCTCCGTTGTATTCAAGTAATTTCCAGTAGGATAGGAAGTACAATACATATAAATTCGTTTTTCTTGGCTCTTATGTTTCTTTCGTTTTTTCCCTGCTTTTTTTTTCTTGCTTCTTTCCCACCGTTGAGCGCTCAGCTTGTTTGATGAGGAAGTTAGTGTACTCTACATCATAGAAATATAAATTTCATTTGACTGTGTATTCACTGAAGCTCGAGAGCTCGATGTTTGAACTTCAATGTTCACTGCCATCAAACTGCCATTCACCTAGAGCGTATTCCTTCGGGCTTCAAGAGCAGTCACTGGCAGAGTGAGAGCAGGGCTGCCTGATATGGAACAAAGCACGAGTGTCACTTTAAAGTATTCCGTACACTAATTTACAACATTGTCCAGACACTGTCCACTAGATAGAATGTTGCGCCATGATAATCTTTACATGTCCGACCTAAATCATCCGTCCATCGAGCCCGCAGGAAGCCTTTCGTAAGCACTACGGCGGCGGCGGCGTTCCTCTGTACCCTGCCCCTCTTACCGAGGGATGGAAAAGCAGCGAAGGATCCACGAGCTCCTCGAGAGGCGATGGGCTTCGTACAGGGCGCATTGGTACAGGGCGCAGAGGCGGCGAAGCAGCTTCCAGGTAAAAGCTGCCGCCGTCATCATCCCAATCCAAGCCTCTTCCATGCGATGCTGGCGGTACAAATGGGTCTGACTGCGGGTTGGCCCCTGCGGTATTTGAGCTGTTGGATGGCGTGCGTTGATGGGTATTTTGCACGCGGTATTGGAGAGGAATGCTGTTACCAGGGCTGGCTGGTAGAGGTCTAGAGAAACCCCGCTGGTATGAGGTTTGGCTATCGCCCGATGCTGAACGCGAAGGTGGGTATTGTACCACACCACCGCTTGAATTCCCTGTCACTGAAGTTTCTTCGTATATTGAACTTGCTGAGCCCGTCTGGGAGTTCGACCTCTGATGCGAATTTCCAACGGGCGGTAGTGGGCGTGGATTGTCGATCGATGGTCGGGGCATGTTTCCGGAAGAAAGGGAAAGCATTGGTGAAGGTGTTCGACGATCGCGCTCGTGTATAGTTTCCATCACTCGATCCATGGGAAGTTGACCTAAAGGACCTTCTCTTCTGAACGTTCTGGTTCCTGCTGGTGGCACAGGCGCTGGCTGAGTAGGTGGAGGGGGCAATGGAGGAGGATTTCGACTGAAGGAGAACTATAGAAACATTTAGTATAAGTGATTCAATGTTCATGTTCGAATTGGACAAGGAGAAGTTGCGTACAATTGGGTAGCTGCCTGGCCTCGATTCTCTCGGCGACGAGGAACTATTCGATGGCGGAATAATTCCAACATGCGAGTTGATGGAGCTATCAGGAACATGACTGGCAGTGGTGTCGGCACTCAAGCTTGTTCTCGTTCCTCCTGGTATCAAGCTGGTACTCTCTTCTTCTTCTGGACTTTGATAACCTTCACCGCCTGAGAACTCAGGTACAAACCAGTCGCCGGCGTCCTCATGCGCATAGATATCGTCTGAGCCCCTGGGCCCGAACGATGACGATGTGCGAGCAGAAGATATAGCTTTCAACGACTGCTCCCCGGGATCCACTCTGAATCGCGTACTTGGCTGAATAACCTTGATAGGCGTCGGGCTAGGTTTCAATCGCGGCAGCCGGAAGCGCGGAAGTCGGTCTCGGATTGACGACGTGTTCGACGTAGTGTTAGAGGTTAGCTGAGAGCGCTGGAATGGAATATTTTGTATACCATAGTCCGGATCAAATGGGTAGACTCTTCCCCCAGGAACGGTGGACTTGACAGGGTTTGCATCGTCTGAGTCGCCCACAGCTGACGGGGGAGCCGACGGATTGCCTGGAAGGGTGAAAGTGGTGAAGCGGCTCGTCTCAACGCCCGGAGAAACTGGGTCTGCCATATGCGGAGGAGGTTCCTGCCTAAGGGGTTCCTGGTCTATAGTCCACGGAGTCCCAAGAACCGGCTGTGGTACAGGTCTGACTCGATGTATACGGGGATGAAATATCGTCGGAAAGTTATTAGGCCAGCTCTTTTGCCCGATGCGAGGTCTACAGTAGAGAAGAAATGCGAAGGTCATAAGGATAGCCACAACTGCTGATATCAAGGGAGCAACGATTTGTAGGATGGACCAATGCCTAGAAGTACAATTGGGGCCCACTTGAACGAGGTCAATAGCAAGATACGTTGATAGGAACCAAGATACTCACCAGCTACTTGGACTGCTCGCTGTATATCAAAAATTGCATCATTTGGCACTTCCAACACCGCCCATGTAGGAACATCGATTCCTAATCCACCGTTGGTGCTCGCGATGTTAGCGCTGCCGGCAAGATCTACGCTGGCAGTTGTGCAAGTGTTCTCCCAATCTTTGAAGACGGGGAAAGTCTTATTCTCGCTCGAATATGAACATGCCGACCAGATATTGAAGTATACGTTGTTGCTTATAAGATCGCGGTGAGTTCAGAGTGTGACTAGATGTAAACGATCCTACCATGTACAGGGCGATGGAACGGGGCTTTCATCTAAGTCGAAGTCAATCTGACTGCGTACATTTTAGAACTGGGGCAGTATACCTAAAGCAGGTGGAGTTAAAGATGGGTTGCAGGTCGAATGGATGGTGTCCCTAAGCGTGCATGAACTTTGCCCACTGATTCCTCTCAGCTGGTGAAAAGGAGGAATATCAGAAAGAAAAAGAATTGAAAGAGCAATCTCCACGACGCACGATGTCCAATCTCTCCGTCTAGAAGGACGTGTATGAGCGAGGGAAAGAGGAACTTTTAATGCGAGTATTTGTGCACCTGACTCTGCCCGGCAACGACCTTCACATCCTCGAAAACACAAGCTAATGGCAAGAGCCAACATTGAGTCTTTCTTCCTCGCATGAAGTTGTCGTAGCCTTCCGGTTCAGATACGTTCTGTGTAAGGATAGTAGATGGGGGATGAGAGGAGCTTCACTCCTTCTTCTTCGGATGAGATGTCGGGGTCTCCTCATGAGATCAGCAGCCCGGATAATTGACTACACAACTGAAAAGGAAGGAAAGTTCTCACCATGATGTCTATTCCTGAATGCTGGGCCTCATCGAGTACATAGCTGACAGGTAGTCACTGCTTGTAGTGAGAACAATCAAGATGAGAAGTACACGGCCTGATCTGACTAATAATCATTGGTATGAATATGTCAATGATGTGGGTTTGGTGAGGTTTTAGAACATTCAGTAGCGTAAGTAATGTCATACTACATGTACACAGCCGATCCAAACGGTGTTGATAATGGGTCAATGACAGAATGAAAGCAGAATACCTTCGATGTAGATATGTTGTCGGCTCGGAGCAAGGTAGACGCCCATGAATTTTGCATGAATTGGCTACCTGGCCAAGAGGGACTGGGACAGGTGAAGGTTTAATTATAGGTGCGATGACGGCTTTGCAAAAGCGAAACGCATCCGCTATCTACATGATGTGCACTTGATGTGCACGATATACATAGATGAGTACTGTAATAAAGTGTATGCCTCTGTAGGTGTGGATACCACGCGATAATTAAAATGGACGAAAACTAGCTCATGAGTGACAAGGACATGAGCTGCGACCAGAGTTGGACTTTGAACGTGAAGTACTACTTAGTATTGATCCTTCTATGTCGAGAGAACAGGAAGAAGAGATTGATTCCAGTGTTATGCAGAATATAATACAAAGATATATTACATTGTAAATAGACCTGGACAAAGATGAGCGTGATGCAAAGAGCTTTGCAAAGAATAGGGTCTTTTGATGTAAAATATAAGATGTGTGGAGAAACTGGGTATCAGTGTCACTGTCTGACTCGGAGCTCTGGAGAACATAGCAGGCATGTTGAAACCACGATAGAGTAGCGAGAGGCTTTGTCCCTTAATTGAGGTGCTCAGACTCAATCTTCTCGTTGCTGTGTATTATATCGTCAGCCTTCTCGTTGCTGGGCCTGCTGCTATCCACATCCTTGACATCGTGCGGGATACCAGCTGTGATGGCAGCCTTTTCGGAGATGGCGTGGACAGTATCGTCTCCGTCGAACAACCTTATGCCATAAACATCAGTGAAAGTGCTACAGAAAGCATCAAATAAACTTACGCAGCAGTTTCCTCCAGACTGAGCTATAAAAAGTTGAGGCAAGATCAGATGAGCGACGGCTGAGCATGAAACAGATATAGATACGTACATTCTTTGTCTCGATGATGAAGAAATAACAGAAAACAGCCTCGAAGGCAAGCCAGACGACATAAACGACCTGTTATGCATAAGTAACTATTTCATTGATACAGGTGAAAGCAGAACGTACGTAATATTTCCAGCCAAGATGGCCGAGTGCAATGGGATTGATGTACCTTGAAGTGTAATCAGCTCAGCCCAACAAATTAAAGATAGAGGGATAACTCACTGATTAAAGATAATTGACGCTGAGATTGAGAAGTTGAACACAGTGAATCCCTTCGCACGGAGAGAAAAGGGAAGAATTTCGACGGTATATCTGAGGAAGATCAGAATTGAGAAACTCAGACATTCCCAGAAATAGATGATATGGACTTACGATACGATTAGAGGTGTGAACGCAAGCTTTACGAAAAGTCAATATAGAAGATACTCGAGATGTAAATGATACACACATCGTCTATAGTCAGACGTGAGTAAACGTCGGAAAAAAGAGGAAATAGAGCAACACTTACAGAATCCGTAGAACAAGACTACCAGGAAAGAAACGGAATGAGTTGAGGTAAGATAGCAGATTGAAAGGACATACAGATCATGACAATGACGGTGTGCGCAGCCGCTGTGTTAGTATTATCATGGGCATAAAGCGAGACGCAGACTGTTTGGAGTAGCCAGAAGACAAACATGCCGATTGTAGATGTCATGAAAAGGCGCCGTCTCCCGACTCGCTCACAAAGAAATCCGGCAACAATCGCAACAATGAAGTTGAAGATATTCAACAGTCCATTCTGCACCATTTCATCAGCGGGCGCTTATCAACAGTAAGTCTAAATGCATAACGTACGATGAGCAGTTGAGTATCATGATCGGTGACTTGAATCAAAATTAGAACAATCGTTAGGGAAGTTTCGATCAACACTCACTCCCGATAGTAATGAAAACTTTGTTGAGATCTGGAAGACATCGTTTAATGTTGACAATCTATTAAATCTTATGATTGATTCCTTACAATACGAGCTGTATATGAGGTACTCAGATCATGTACAGGGCGATTAAATCATGTGCACGACTTACACTAGACCGTTTCCAGACCATTGAGAGAAGAAAGCCAGGGCGACAATAATACGCATGCGGCGACGGTTACCAGGAGTCTTGAAAAGCGATATCCAACCAACATTGGCTGCAACTTCACGATCGAAGGCGATGGCCGCTTTGATTTCTTCGAATTCATATTGAACGAGGGGATCCTCCCTAAGACCAGTCATTAATTTGCTTGTAAGTTTACGACGGTGAAAAACGCACTTGTTTCCATTTGCGTGGTAGTATGCTAGCGTATTGAGAGCTTCGTCCTCACTGCAATACAGTAATGAGATACCGTGGTTACGGAAACACGCAAGATAATGAATGACTGACCGTCCCTTGCTGACAAGCCAACGTGGAGATTCGGGGACAAACCAGATAATAAAGATTTGGATGACAGAGGGCAGGCCTTGGATAGCAGATGGAATACGCCACGCCCAGTTGTTCGGAATACGGAACGTGCCAAAGGTCTGCGAATGAGAACACACAACACATTAATTACGGGCCCGATTCAGGGCACTAATCATTTCGCACCGTCCACGCTGCACTGAATGAATCAAGATCGTCAGTTCATCGCCTACATTGCTTCAACGAGCTTTGCGTACATGATACTACCAAGATACCTATTTATAGGACAGATAGTTTGGTCAGTACATTTCAATCAGGTGGTCGCGCACGCCAGCGAGAACTGACGGATAACTTCCGTCGGAAATGGAACTCACCAAAGCGTGTTGTACATGGAAGTCGCCTGAGCGCGTTGAGTTGGGAAAGCGATTTCCGTAACAAGAAGGGGAGCAGCCGCAGCAGCGAACGTCAGACCAAAGCCAATCAGGAACCTGGATCGTTGTGCAAGAACAAACCATGTGAGTAAGGAAGTGCCATGAGAGTGATTCAAAAGGGTCGAACGCACCGAGCGCCGATGAACATGCCAATGGAGTGGGAGATAGTCTGTAGAATTGTGGCTACTACCATGATTGCAGCACCGATGAAGACAGCAGTGCGACGACCGAGTCCATCAGTGACGTATGGCGAGATGGGGTAGGCAGCCAAAGAGCCAATATTCTGTAAAGAATAGAGTTGAGCTCATCGATGACTGAATGCGGAGGAAAGTCATACTTGGATAGCATTGAATAATCCAAGCCTTCCACCGACTGGATGATGGAATTCGTTTTCCCAAGCATCGACACTTTGAAGGCCGTCTAGAAACTGTTCAGATGAAAAGTCGGATTCTACGAGAGGATACTACGCACTCATCATACTGCCTGTTTGATACGATTGTCAATACTTATCACATAGCAGAGACATATTATGACTATAAGACTGACCATCATATCCGTTTGTCGATGAAGTGATCAGCCTGGTAGAACAGTACGATCAGACGAACGAATTTCAACTTCTTCGCCGTTGAGCTTACAAGACGCAGATCCAAATATTGAGAACGATTATACCTAATGATTTCGGTTAGGTTCTGAGCAATCCTTCTCTAGCTAGGAGACACTTACGAGTGTTTTTGTACCAAGGTCGAGTGTCTTGGATAAGATGCAGATATCCAGCATTCTGCGTCGCAACCGCAGGACCACCAACCATATTCGAAGTTCGTAGAGGGTAATTGAGGAAGTAAGTATACCTATATTCAGCTCCTTATCTCGGGTTTTTAACCTCTTTCTCCACTTCCAAAGAAGGGGTGAAGACGAACTCGACCGATGCCGCGTTTAGGTCGAGAAGCAGGAGTTATCCCGGTGGATCACATAGAGGCCCTTTATTTTTAGCAGGAAAGACACAATTCCCTTCCGCCCAGGAGAATCGGGTGTATCTAGGACCGCAAGTGATCCTCCAGAAGAATACAGATATCGGAGCAAGAGGTGTTCGGTAATTAGAGAACCATCTTTGTATATCAGAAGATGAACACCACTAAGGCAGATAATATGTTCAATGTGAGGGGAGTATAGGAATGATCTCTAGCATTGCGCTCCAAGACGAGGGCCACGGCCCTGTCGCGCTCTGCCTTGGAATTAGACAGTTCGAGTCCAGAGACCCGGGCAGGCATTCGCATGCGTTCTAGACAACCCCGACAATTTTCCAGTTTGAGAGCATGATGCGTACAGGAGAGCGAGGTTAAAGATATCGACCATGGGGAATGGACGAACGAAAAGGTCCGAGAGAGTGCGGCGCGAGCTTGAGCTCGAGCGGACGTGGCCAAAATTAACAACCGTGAGAATTCCGCATTTCCAGGCCAGTCACGTGCTAAGGTTCGGCTACTCGAGCAATGAGCTTCCTGAATCCTGAAAGATCTGCTGAAGAACTGCCAGAAAGTTTACTGTCACATTGTATGCTGAAAAAAATATCTTCCTCACAGGTTGTAAAGATTCCTTCCTCTAAAATAGCGCCTCTAATCGAGTGTTAAATGGAGAACAATATGTCTTGGGTACATCAGAGTCGACCGGGAATGAATAGAACAAAGTTCAAGGTTTACTCAGGAAGCTGGTGGTCAGGTGTAACTTGCATTCAGACTTGGTTGTACTCATTAGCATCGTGAACCATAACTTTCTAGCCTTCTATCTTGCATCGTGGTGTGTCGTGCGACAGCGGACGTTTGAGAGTTGACATGGTCAATGGACACAGGTAAATTTGAATCGTATCAAAGTTACTTTCAAGATAGTACTAGAGAGAACTTTGACGTATTCGCTCTCTTGTCCCCCTTAAATAAAGATTTCGTCCTTTACATTGCGCTCGTCATATCTGTCTTATCCTTATATGGACATTTTATCCTAAATGGACTTATGACCCGACAATTTCACGGAAGAAAGAAACAACGGAAGTGTTGTAGCCGAATAATTACATTAATGTCCCTGTGCTATTTCAGATGTATGAACCTGGTGGTACAGGCTACTGTCGGCTATAAAGCGTTGACGTTCACAAACTCAAAAATATCTGATATCAGGACAGCACTGATATCATCCCGTGCTCAAGAGAGTTCGTACATTCGCTATGAAAAGCATTGCAAATAAATAGTGGAAGTCTAGAAACCTAATACTGTATTCAATGTAACTTTACCGAGTAATGATTCTTTCTCGTCTGTGAAGTGGACGCATAGTAGGCAGAAACAAAACCGGGACAACCGAAGTATGATCTATTTCTGTCACAGAACGCACATGCTTGCAAGCGATATATGATACTCAAAGAAGGCGAAGACGAATACAATCGTTCGGTCTGCAGATGCTCACCTCGTTTCATTCATATCCGATTTTCTTCCGGTTGAAAAGGCAGTCAACAACAGCTTCGGATAAGTGCCACCACCATCAAAGGCAATTTCACTGGATAATTGTGGAGAGTGTAGAAGCCGATAATTAGCAGATAGACTCAATAAAGCTAACAGGTCCCAAAGCGCTGTTTCTTGTTGTCGATTCTATGCCAAGGAATGATATCTGTGTCGATCTTTCGTTCAAATCGCACATGGAGAAGTATCCTAGTAATCACAATTATTGGAAGTTCTACTTCAGATGGGGCGTTAGGTATTCGATCGATGATGCGCGGAGTTACCAAGGGGTGTGATACAAGTTCTTCTAGGGTCGCTTCCTACATACGTAGGCGTAGAGTTGGAGAACGTCGGTATACCCTCTGCTTGAGTGTTCAAAGCTTCGCATTTCATTTCGGATAATATGCATCACGCAATATGCATCGCAAAGGTGATAACTTCTTGTTTGCCGCAGGTAGTAATACCGCCACCGAAAATGCTTGGCTATGAACGTTTGGACCCCCGTAAAATATGCATGCGCCTATTGACCAGCATGATTCAATATGTTTCGATACTTCGCGTTTCGAGGTTGACTGTCATAACGGTGTGATGCACACAAAATCAGGCTCAGTGTGGCGACAGCGCCGTGTAGATGTACCTTCGAAAATTTACATTTATACCACGCATAATTGCGTGTCTATTCCGTTTACTTACTACTTACTATATACCCAATCTACACCCAATCCTCTTCGACTTCTACTTTCTGGTGTATTAGTTTGCCAAGCCGTAATAGAGCGTGAGAAATTTGATTTGCGGTACGTCATATTACGGGCGCTTACCCAATGCCAACACCACATTCGCTCATTCCTTCCCGCCACCATGGTGACTTTTCCACCTTCGAATACCGAACAGGGTCTGCTTGAATTACCCCGGCGAAGCGATTATGGCTGTCTTCGTTTGGTGTACCTCTAGACCTCTTTTTCAAGCTCCAAGGCACGAATCACCGCTTTAAGGAAATTAGGTGGCGTCTGCGCTGGTAAAGCCCAGTGCGTTATAATCGTAACAGGAGGGCTGGGCTCTCGAATTTTAGACCCTTTTTGAACTCTCACGACGTCACGCTTCAAAACTGGACTGTTCGTTCCAGATGGGAACGAAGCTACTTCTGGCCGCATGGTCTCAGCAGCCTGGTGAATGAGAGGGCGTAGGCCATCATAGCCACCAATTGAGATCGAAGATGGGTGAATCAGGTGCGGGGGGAATACAAGCTAACTCTCAACGCAGTTTTTTGATATTGTTCTACAGCCGCCGAGTGAAGTGCATATATGCGCATATATTTTAGAATTTGTCTCTCCAAAATTGGTTAGTTTCTCTAACGCTATTCTGTGTGCTGCACAATCAAAACTAATTCACAGGATCACACTCGTATTATTGGAGGATGTATCTTTTTTATTGACTCCTCCAACGTAGGAGTCACCTTTGAGCTAACTGATAGGTCTCGCTCTGATAGAAGCAATAGGTGGATGTACATTTTTCTGCACTACTCCATCGATCCCGGGACAGATCCATTTCTCTACCCTTCTATCTCGGCGACGAACTCCCGGACTCTCTATTCTGTGATGCGAAGCTGTATCGTCGATGTTCGCCGATCAGTAAATGCTGGGAGATTATCACTGAACTCTTTATTACAGGGGGTGCGTGGAAGTAGAGTCGTGCTAACATTGCACGAAAAATATAAAATGGTCAGTTGTATCTTTGAATAATGAACAAAGTCACTTGGGAGAATCACTGAATACATTTATGAAGCCTCAAATGTCAATGCGCAGTCGTCTGTGCACAGTCAACGCTTGCGTCATTCAATTTCCAGAGGTACTTTCACACAGGGCCGAGCACCCTACTATTCAAACTTCCGCAACAGACACAGCCAAAATGAAGTAGGGCCACAATTTATCGTTCTTACTAGTCACTTACATTCTTAATAGTGTCCATTGTACAAAGCTGCGTGCTGAGCTTTGCAGTGTAGAATTCCTTTCACGTTAGTAAAAGATAAGGGTCAAGGGCGGAGACAAGCACCGAGTCTCCGACCCCAGGCCTTTCTTTGTCGTTCCGGAAGATATACTCCGTGAGTCAACTCGAGCTCACTCAGCTGGTCCGCTTGTTGTCCGCTGGAGTCATTCTTCTGAAATGTCGGCGGATGCTATACACATCGATCTTGGGTGTCGAGGCCGTTTCATGGAACAAACAAACACTGGAGACATTGCTGGAGGTAGTTCGCCATGGGCTCGCCTGCTTGGGATTAACATGAATACTTACATTGATGAGAGCTGATCGGCTGGATCAGGTAAGGCTGTCGTTTCGGCAACCCTGAGGAGAGTTTGATCGCACGTGCCGGCTGTCCAGCTGATGCAGACTTGACTGCTTTTCCTTTGAGTTGTACTCTCCGCTCACCGTCTGCCTCGTGTGCTTTCACAGGATACCTCTAGGAGCTCGCTGGTCGGATTCCTCACACTTTTCCCTTAACCACCATGCCACCACC